>JAXCGZ010022921.1:0-7500 GCA_037179515.1 Halocaridina rubra
GAAAGGAAATTGTCTTCTACTACTTCCAAAAACTCCTTAGAGCTACTATCACCTGTTATGGTTTCCCAGTTAATATGTCTAAAATTAAAATCGCCTACAATGCAAACTCTATTTGACCTGCTCACTTTAGAAATTTCATCGTATATAACTTGCGACTCTATATTATCTAGATCAGGTGGTCTGTAGACTACTCCTACAACTAGACTTTCTATATTATTTTTAATTTCAACCCATAAGGTTTCTGAATTTAGATTTGTCTTAATTCCAGACTTAATGCAGCTTCTGAGGCTATCTTTAATATACATAATTACCCCTCCCCCTCTTTTATCTGCACTACGATCAGCATTATAAAGTTTATATCCTGTAATTATGTACTCAGCTTTAAGGTGTTTGCTTTCTAATTTAATCCAACTTTCACTAATGCATATTATATCCGGTCTCTCACTACATACTATGGCTCTCAGTTCTTCTATCTTGTTACCTAAACTACGGCTATTTGTATAATATACTTTTAAACTTTCTCTAGCTTCACCCTTCTTGTGGCTATTCTTTTTGTTAATATTTGTTCTATGTAACAAATGGTTCTTATCCTTAGACTCCCAGTTATTTGACCCACTATTTACTGAACCCTTACTGACTAATTTCTCTGCACAAGTATTAATCATTTCATTATTTGTGTCTAACAAAACCCCCCCCACCTCTCTGTCTATCATACCAGCCAATACCGAGACACCTGAATTAGAAAGATGCACTCCATCCCTTGCATACATATGCTTACGACTAGTGAAGTGATCCCACCCGTCTATAAAACCTATATTATTCTCCCGACAGAAGACTTTCATCCTAGCATTTACTCCTATAGCTCGAGACCACCACTCTGAACTTTGGCTAAGCCTAGGGAGAATACCACACATCACAGGAACTGCACCCCTTTTCCTAATCTTATCCAGGGCTTGTCTATACAACCTAATCAGCTCTTCACTTCTACCATCCTGCACGTCATTTCCCCCAGCTATCAAACAAACAACATCTTTTTTCTCAATCCAGCTATTTATTGACTCACCCACCTTCTTCATACCTGCTCCAGGGAAAAAATATTTTCCTCTAACTCTATGCCTGAGTTTCCTGTCTACATATCTGCATAGTGAATCCCCTACAATTACCAAAGAACGAGACTTATCCGGAGGATGGGTTACTCCGACCTTGGGAGACTTACCTAGGCTCTTGACCTGAGAGCTTTTCCCACTTCCATTTTTACGATCGCTAGTACACCTATCTGACTCTATGGTTCCTGAAGAATTACTGCCGCCACTGTCACATTCATCTCTAAGTGACCTAAATGAATTAGAAACCTGTAGTCTAAAAGTATCATTTTTCTTAAGAACCATTTTCGTTGAACCCTTATTCACAACTTTCCAGTCGTCTTCATTATTCAATCGACCCTTCCTGGTTAACACCTCTACTTTACCTCTCAGATCCCTGTTCTCCTCAGCTAAGGATCTGACCTCCTGCCTGACTGCGGCCAACTCATTTCTTAAATTAAAAATGAGTTTGCTTGCGTCAGACGAGGACAAATCCCCAGCACAGCCACAAACAGCACCAACAACGACACCACCACCAACACCACTACCACTAACACCACCAGCACAAAGAACACCACCACTCTCCATTGTACTAAGTTTGGTCAAGATTAGAGCTACTGGAAGCACGTCCTCACTGGATGAACCCAGGAACTAAACTCCAGGCAAACTATACAGTTTTCTTTTGGACAAATAGTTGCTGCTCATTAAGAACAAATTATTCTCATTGTAAGGAAACAAATATGGAAATGATGCCGATAATAACGATCCTGTATCTAGTGGCATACTTACTACTTTATTATTAACATTACTGTAACATTTTTATTACAGCATTATTATTTTCTATGAAAGCTACATTTAATTTAACTATATGTCTAACCCTCTTATTTGTTAGTTTAATTACATGTCTACTTATAAGTTACTATTAATGTTGAATAACCATTGTACAAAATGGAAATAAATGTTTTTGTTTGTTTGTTTGTTTATTAAGAGGTTGGCCGAGTCCAAACAAAACCTCGACTACCAAACTATCCTTGACATGAGGTTATTTTTAAGGTGTTTTCATTTATTTTGAGAAAGCCTTATTAATTAATGAGAGAGAGAGAGAGAGAGAGAGAGAGAGAGAGAGAGAGAGAGAGAGAGAGAGAGAGAGAGAGAGAGAGAGAGAGAGAGAGAGAGAGAGAGAGAGAGAGAGAGAGAGTGTCTTAAAATGTCCTACATATGAGAGAAGCAATTATTTAAACAGAAATATTATATACTCAGTTATCTATCATTAAGTAATTTATAACTATTTAATTAGTCATTTCTTTAACTATTCATTAAACAATTTATTTACCCATCTACTTTTTATTTATTTACCTAAAAACTTATTTGCTAATTTACTTTAATTATATTTTTCTTTATGACCGTTAACTGAAAAGATCAAGAGGGCAATTTTTGACGCTTAAAAAAAAAAAAACACACACACACGTAAAAACACTTACGCCAAGTGATTCAATATATAATCCTAAACTACCCACCAAATTCTTCGCCAAATAACTTAGATAACGGTTGGCGTGACAGTCTTTCGGGAAGGGGGGGGGGAGGGGGGAGGCGGAGCAATAAACCTCAATTTGATTAAGATATCAATCATGAAGCATTTGCCCGCTCTAGATATCACCAGAGAATAATAATAATAATAATAATAATAATAATAATAATAATAATAATAATAATAAAATTTCCAACTTTTTGTTTAGAGATTTTAGTTTTCATCATTCAAAATTTCCAAAAATTGTTAAGGGAAGTATCTCCACCGATAGATACTTAGCAATATAGAGACAAATATTCCTATCTAGATGGAGACAATGTCTAATTAACAGACAGAGAAACGATGAAACGACAGAGAATAAGAAAAAAAAAATAGAAAGATACACAGACACCAAGACAGATATAAATATATGTATGCAAGCTTATTGTGTGTGTGTATATATATATATATATATATATATATATATATATATATATATATATATATATATATATATATATATATATATATATATATATATATATATATATATATATATATATATATATATATATATATATATATATATATATATATATATATATATATATATATATATATATATGCACACACACAGACATAAAAAGCTTTACGAAAATTTCAAAATGATCCTACACAAAAACATCGATAAACAAACAATAAAACTGAATAGAATAGAAATATGTAAACAACTTACGTGAAGTTACTGCTGTGATTTCGCTTCGCACGCAACATATAAAAACATCCTTAAAAATTCGCCATTCACGGAGGAAGAAAACATACAATTTTGCTGTAAAAGGGGAGTCCTTTTCGTATGGAATTTAGTCTTCTCTAAAATAAATATAATAAATCATGTCCATTTACCTTCATAGCATATATGTGTATGTCAAGAAAAAAATACATAAGTATAAATATATAAATGAATAAACAAATACAGATGAATAACTAATAGGTAAGCATATAAAAATACGTAGAAATGCTCACATAAACAAATAAATAATTATATATATATGTGTGTGTGTGTGTGTGTGTGTGTGTGTGTGTGTGTGATTACCTAATTGTGATTAAATAATTGTGTTTACGGGAAAGAGCCCAAAGCTCGTATCTTCCCGTCTCCTCATCGGTTCCATTTTATACTTAGTGATACTTATACCTGTCCTTAAAACTATGGATTGAGATAGCATTAACTACCTCCTCGCTTAACCAATTCCAATTATCAACTACTCTTACACTGAAAAAGTATTTCCTTACATCCTGCAAAGAAGTTTTCTTACGAAGCTTCAAACTATTGTGTGTGTGTGTGTGTGTGTGTGTGTGTGTGTGTGTGTGTGTGTGTGTGTGTGTGTGTGTGTGTGTGTGTGTGTGTGTGTGTGTGTGTGTGTGTGTGTGTAAGTAAATAACAAAATATATTAAGGAATAATTGTATAAATAAAATGGGAATAAAAAAAGCGAGGAAAACCAACTACCTTTTGAATGGAACAATAATTGTATCAACTCCCAATAGGTGACAAAAGACCCGATATTGCCGGCATCCTCAAAAAGACTTTTCGGCACCCAAAGCCTTCCCCCCCAAAAAAAAGAACTACCTTATCAAACACCCACCGCCCTTCTTTTACTCTTCTTCGTCTTCTTCTTCTTTTGCTTTTTTTTCTTCCTTTCTTTGGAGGAGGGGGGAGGAAGGGAATGGGCAAAGGTGAGGGAGAAAAGTAGGGATAAGAGTTGACATACAAAAGAAGGGAAAAAATACCTTCAAAAGAATGGGAGGAGGAGGAGGAGGAGGAGGAGGAGGAGGAGGAGGAGGAGGAGGACGACGACGACGACGAGGAGGAGGAGGAGAAGGAGGAGGAGGAGGAGGAGGAGGAGGAGGAGGAGGAGGAGGAGGAGGAGGAGGAGGAGGAGGAGGAGGGAAGTGAAAGGGAGAAGTATGAACCATTAGAGGAAGAGCAAGGCGAGAGGAGGAGGTAGAGGAAGAGCAACGCGAGAGGAGGAGGTAGTGGAAGAATGATATGAAAAGGAGGAAAATGAAGAATGTAGTAATAAGAGGAGGAGCGAAGGAAGAAGGAAGTGGAGTAGGAGTTGAGGGCTGATGAAGAGGGAGGCACCGACGAAGAAGTGGATGAGGGATAGTTTTTGTAGTAGGTGGAGAAGGGGGAAAAGGTAGAAGAGGAGGGAGTAAAGGAGGAGGTAGAAAAGATGGAAAAAAGGAGGTAAAAGAGATGGAAGAAAATGATGCAGAATAAATGATAGAAGGAAGGAGGAGGAATGCGAATACTAAGAGTAGGAAGAGAAGGAGAAGGAGGAAGTAGAAAGGACAGGCAACTAGGAGGAGGAGGAGGAGGAGGAGGAGGAGGAGGATGAGGAGGAGGAGGAGGAGGAGGATCATATAAAAATAAAAAATAAAATAAACCGTGAATAGGATAAATTTTTTGGTTGATGATTCAGAAGAGTAGCGTCAAAGCCGAATCCATTTTTTGGAAAATTGAAGTTCAGTAAAGCAATAGGACGGAATTCTTTTAAGATTAACTTTTATTTCGTCTATATATATTCATTATATCTTTTTACAGCCGATACGGACATCTGGATTTACGAATAAAAGAAAAGAAAAGAGAGAGAGAGAGAAAAAAAAAAAAAAAAAAAAATATATATATATATATATATATATATATATATATATATATATATATATATATATATATATATATATATATACTGTTCACATTTATAATACCTTATAATACAAAATGTTTGCGTTCCATCACACCGAAAAAATTAAAAATAAATTTAAAAAAACTGCTAAATCAGCTCACTACATTTAGAAGAGTTTTTTATATTTTTCATACTCTCTGTTCTAAATCTAATGATGTAAGGCGTTAAAAAACATAAACTATATAAGAAATATAAAAAAAAAACACCTAAAAATATTCATGTTACGACTTTTTTTCTTTTCTGAGAAATTTCAGAGATTATGTATTCTAAATTAGTTAATGAGTTATGAAAAGTTGTAGTTATTTGTGCCTTAACAATGCTAATGTACACTAATGTGCTATGAAGTGCCTTGTTCTAGCATACTATAGCCTTTGGCCTTGCCCTTATACCTAAGGGCAGCAGTGTACTGAGATGACAAGTTAACTAGGAACTCGAGCCGTTAAGTGCTATAATATGCTACAATATAGTATATATGTACTACGAGTATATAAGTACTATATTCAGGAAGATGAGTCCTTCGTCTTGCCCGTCAACCTATAGCAAAGGGCAATTATCTGAAGATATAATAAGGAAACAAGAAAATACAAAAAAAAAAAAAAATTTCTATATCATGAATTTCTCTTGATCACTTAAACTAGACCATGGCAATAATCTTACGCTTTGGACGCGTTCAAGACATAAACAAATGACGAAATGAAGTGTGTTCAAGTAACTCTTATCGCAAGTCCGAAACAGTTTCTGTTTACATTACAAAAAAATCATGCTACTGAACGTCGCAAGAGATCAAAGTGTTTGCCTTTCTTAGCAGCATCTGGGACTTCGAGGAAGGGACTCCCAGATTCGTGGGAACATAGAGGCCCCGAAAGACTCCCAGGGGGCCTGCAGATGAGAAAGGTGAAAAGGTGAGAGGACAGAGGTTACCAAGTTACGGATAAATGGCGTAGGTAATAGACTTTTCGTTGGGTAAAACACCAGTGTATAAATACTCGAAAAAAAAATATTTTTGGCTATTTTATGTATCATAAATAGTCCCCTCTAAATTCGAAAATTAATTTAGCCGATATTTAGTGGTAACTATAACCATATTAAGACCCCACCATAGACATGGTTATTCTAATATATATATATATATATATATATATATATATATATATATATATATATATATATATATATATATATATAGTTAAAAATATATCAATCTATTTTCATTATCAATCAGTGGTTCATTTATTAGTTTCCTTTCCACTTAAGACTGTATGGTTTACTCGTATGGAAAATCTTATGACTTGCTTAATCTCGTTACTTATACATCGTACTTGACAATTGTAAGTGCTGTATATACCAGGGTAAGATTGTAATGCGAAAGTATCATATATATATATATATATATATATATATATATATATATATATATATATATATATATATATATATATTATATATATAAGAAAAATATAAATAAAATAAATACATTCTTCTATATGCATGGGCTGCAGTCCCCCTCGCGGAGAGGGGTCGAGTCAGAGCACACTCCCATTCACCTTTGTGTCACTCAATGCTGATACATCCATTATTCTCCTCCATTATGTGTTACCAATCTCTTCCCTAGTACCCTCCCTGGTTCCACAACCATGCACAATCAGAGATCAAGTGGAATTCACTAAGTGAGGAAGAAGTAAATGCTATATGCACTGAGTGTTAAAAGGATAGACATAATAGGTGTTAGCGAAAGAAAATTGAAAACGACAAGGAGACGGAGAGTTCCGGTCATAGGGCTCATTTCCATAAGCACTATTAGGCAAATACACAATTACTAGAGCTCTGGCAGAAGATTGCCTATCAGAACCCTCTCATATCTTAATTCTTCTCTATACAAATGAAGGTTACCCAGTCCCCTTGCTCCGCCTAATTGAGTAGACTCTTACGACACTCTTGTCGTAATTCCCAGAAAGGGGAAAGAAGCTAAAATGGAGTGAGAGAAAACCTATAAACTAAGCGAATGGATACATTAAAATAAATAAAAAATAATTATGATAATAATAAACAAATATGCATGAATAAATAAATAAACAAACAAATAAATGCAAACATACTTGAACAATAGATAATTAAAAGTAATTAAAATAAAAACCTATATAAACATCAATTTTAACACCGAGACAA
>JAXCGZ010022921.1:12500-52500 GCA_037179515.1 Halocaridina rubra
CAAGCCTTATCACTCATTCTATATGAAATACCAAGTTTCTGATTGATGGAGAATTCTCCACTTGAAGGCCTTCATCAATTGTTAGAATGAAACAAGTGTTAAATGTTAAGCATTGCATTTTTCATGCTGACATTTCACATTGAGGGATTTTATTAAGAAGTTGACATTTCATATATTGGAAAAAAAGGGAGATTTATAAAGTGCATACGATATTATCTTGTTCCAACGATATAATTTTTTTAATTTAATTTGAAGGTCTTGTAGAGACGGAATAACTTTTAAACATTGTCCACAGTAATAATAATAATATAATTTTCATCTTCATCATTATTATTATTATTATTATTATTATTATTATTATTATTATTATTAGTAGTAGTAGTAGTAGTAGTAGTAGTAGTAGTAGTAGTAGTAGCAGTAGCAGTAGTAGTAGTAGTAGTAGTAGTAGTAGTATATAAATATAAGGACACTAAATTCAGAGAGAGAGAGAGAGAGAGAGAGAGAGAGAGAGAGAGAGAGAGAGAGAGAGAGAGAGAGAGAGAGAGAGAGAGAGAGAGAGAGAGAGAGAGAGAGAGAGAGAAAAAAAAAATTTAGTTTTAATCCTTTCCTTCTCCTAATGGAGATTGTTCTTCTTTTCCTCACACTACTCCCCCTCCCCATCCTTCGAAAAAAAAAATTTACTTCTCCTTCTCTTGACTCTTCATCTCTTCCCCGTACTCCTCCTCCCCCTCACCGTCCTTCTTCAAAAAGTGGTAACTATGATTTCCTCTCTTCTTCTTCTTCGTCTATATCTTTTCCCACTTTTATGTGGGGTCGAGGTTTCTGGCCAGTTATCTGTACTGGCCATATTTTGGGCTTGGCAAATTTTTATGGCCGGATGCCCTTCCTGCCGCCAAACCTCCCCATCTACCCGGGCTTGGGACCGGCACCAAGTTGAGGCTGGCTTGCTCCCCTCAGTGGTTGGGTTGGTAACTATGATTTCCACTGAAGAAAAAAAAGGCGAGGGGAATATAGAGGACGAGGGGGAAAACCGAGCCAATAGGAGCTATAATGGCAGTTATGAATATCAATGGAATGAAAAGAGAAAAGAATATCATTGGTCATCATATTGGCAGCTATGACTTCCATTGATGGCGGGAGAAATGGGGAAAAAGGACGAGGGGGAAAAAAAAAGAGCCATCAGGAGTCATAGTGGCAGCAATGACTATCAATAGAGACCCAAGGAAGAGAGAAAAGATGAAGGGAGAAAAGAAAAATCAAAATGGTCATCATAATGGCAGCTATGATTTCCACTGAAGGCAAAAGTAGAGGGAGATATAGATGAAGAGGGGGAAAAAGATCAAATAGGAGCCATAGTGGCGGCTATGACTCCAAATGGAACAAAAGTATGGGGGTGAAAGATGGAAAGAGATAAGAAATATCAATGGTCATCATAATGGGAGCTATGATCTCCAATAAGGGAAGGAGAAATGGGGGGAAAGAAGGAGGAGGGGAAAAAAGAAACATCACAAGGAAGAGTGGCAGCTACGACTCCCAATGGAATGAAGAGGAAAGGGGGAAAAGATGGAGGGAGAGATGATAAATCAATGGTCATCATATTGGAGGCTATGATTTCCAATGGAGGACTGACAGAGGGAAAGAAAAGGAGGAATAGGAAAAAAGAGACATTACGAACCATGGATTGGATGGATTCGGTTTTACGTCATGAACTCCCTTTTCTACTAAGGGCTAGGACGGTTGCCTTCTTAAGAAGGACTTGTTTTGGCAGATGTAATCGTTACCCTGAGTGTATGCCCTTACTAACCTCAGTCCGTGACGGGGTGCGAACCCTCGACCTGCTGCCTCAGAGTCGCCGACGCTACCATTTTGCCACGGGGACTACACATTACGAACCATAGTGGCAGCTATGACTTGCAATAGAGGCTAAAGAAATTGGGGAAAAGATGGAGGGAGAGAAGATAAGCCAATGGTCATCATAGTGGCAGATATGATTCCCACTGAAGGCAGAAGAGAGGAGGAGGAAAATGAGGAGGGGATAAAAGAGCCATTAGGAGCATAGTAGCAACTATGACTATCAATGGAGGAAAAGGGGAAAAAATAGAAGGAGAGAAGATAAATCAATGGTCATAATAATTTCGTGTATATATATATATATATATATATATATATATATATATATATATATATATATATATATATATATATATATATATATATATATATATATTCATTTTTTTTCTTTCCAGAGCTAATACAGACATCTTGAATAAAAAAAAGGAATATATATATATATATATATATATATATATATATATATATATATATATATATATATATATATATATATATATATATATATATATATATATATATATATATATATATATAAATATATATATATATATATATATATATATATATATATATATATATATATATATATATATATATATATATATTCCACACTTTTATAGTACCACATCATACATGAAGTTTTCATTCCATCACATGACAAGAATTTTATAAATAAATATGCTATCTGCTACATCAACTTATACTTTAGAAGAGTTTCTATAATTCTCATATATTATAAATTCTGTTTTATAAAAACATAAAGCGATAAGAAATATAAACTATATAAGAAATGAATGAAAAAATAACATGAAAATATTCATGTTACGACTTTTTTCTTTTTTACAAAATTCCAGAGATTATGTATTCTAAAATAGTTAATGAGATATGATAAGCTGTAGTTATTTGTGCCTTAACAATGCTAATGTACACTAGTGTGCCATGGTGTGCCTTGTTATGGCACACAATAGCCTTTGGCCTTGCCCTTATACTTTAGGAGCAGCACTTTACAAAAGTTACAGTGTCCAGAGATGACAATTAACTAGGAATTCTAGCCGTTAAGTGCTATAATATGCTACAATATAGTACATACGTAGTGGACATGTACTATATTCATGAAGATCTGCCCTATACTAAAGGTAAATTATCTGATGAAATAATAAGGCAAAAAGAAAAAACAAACAAAATGTATTTTTTTTACATCATGATTCTCTTGATCACTTAAACTAGGCTAAGGCAATAATCACATGTTTTGGACACATTCAAGACCTAAAAAAATGACGGAATGAAGTGTGTTCAAGTAACTCTTATTGCAACTGCGAAACAGTTTTCGTTTACATTACAAAAAATCATGCTACAGAACGTCGCAAAAGATCAAAGAGTTTACCTTTCTTAGCAGCATCTGGGACTTCGAGGAAGGGACTCCGAGACTCGCGGGAACACAAAGGTCCCGAAAGACTCCCAGTGGGCCTGCAGAAGAGAAAGGTGAATAGGTGGGTGAACAGAGGTAACCAAGTTACAGACAAATTGGCGTCAGTAATAGATATTTAAATGTGTAAAACACCAGTGTAACAATATTCGAAAGGTTTTTTAAATGTATCATAACTTGTACCCTCTAAATTGTACAATTAAAGTCAACGATATTTAGCTGTAATTGTATACATATTAGGATCCCTTCACTGATATAGTATCTAAATATAGCAATTTATTCTTATTTTCAAGCACTGGTTTACTTATGGATTTCCTTACCAATTTGGACTGTATGATATACTTGTATAGTAACTCGACTGGTATATTTATCTCGTTCCCATATGTCGCATTTGACAGTTTCAAGTGCTGTACATACCAGGGTAATATTGTAAAGTAAAATATATATATATATATATATATATATATATATATATATATATATATATATATATATATATATATATATATATTATATATATATATATATATATATATATATATATATATATATATATATATATATATATATATATATATATATATATAAGCAGTCCCCCTCTAAAGGAGGGGGTCGAGTCAAAGCATACTTTGTTTCACTCATTGGTAATACATTCATCTTAGTGCCCCAAAATATGTTATAAGACTCTTTCCTATACCTCTCTCGCTCCACAACCATGCACTATCAAAGATCAATACGAATTTGCTACGCGAGGAAACAGTACATGCTATATGTTTTGCGAATGTCAAGGATAAACATAAGAGGTGGTGCTGAAAATTTCCTGAATTTGGGTAAAAGAAAATACAGGAGGATCAATTAATTATGAATATATTTAGTATATTCCCCTCTCAGATTCACACACTTATTGCAGAGGTCCTCCAGTTACTCTGAGCCATAAAAAAAATTCGGAAGGTTGGGCCTCCTACCAGGCCTATGTAGCAATGAGCACTTCCGAATCGGAATGAAATTTCGTTGCCTTGAAATGTTTCTTCAGTTGTGGAAAGAGGTGATAGTTGGGGGGGTCCAAGTCTGGCGAGTAAGGCAGGTGGTCTACCAATTCGAAGCTAAAGTCATGTATTTTCCATAGAATTTTATATACTGTGTGTGCTGGTGCATTGTCCTGCAAAAATAGGATATCTTGGCCCAGTTTTCCACGGCGTTTCTGATTTAAGGCTTCAAGCCATTCGTCCAACAGAGACATGTAGTATTTTGCATTGATGGTGGGACCATTTGACAGGTATTTTATGAGAAGACCTCTATCATTGTCCCAGAATACTTAAGCTAGAATCTCTGCAGCTGACTTCTGGTCTGAAACTTCCTGGGATCTAGTGAACCACTGTGCTGCCACTCCATTAATAGCTGTCTTTTTTTATGAGCGTGACACCGGGACAGGCAAGAAAACTGCCCTCAAGAATAAAGGCCCGGGCATGAAGAAAACATTAAGACGTAGCAAAAGTAATAAGTGAATGACAAGGCAGAGATGAGGTAACGATACCCAATAGGAAATGGACAGGCTAAAAGAATAGTCGAAGTGCTGAGGACATAGAAATATGGCAGGATTAGGCCCTGAGATGACAATAGATCCGTTTTTTTATGGAAGATAGGTTATAAGAATAAGGAAAGCCAGAAGGAGGAAGAGAGTTCCAGAGTCTAGAGGTAGATGGGAAGAAGCAGTTGCAACACTACCCAATCTACGAGCTATAACTCTCCACACAGTATCTGTAAAACGAGGCCGCTTGATGAATGTTGCACGGCTTCAGAAGTGAGGAAAGGGTGCAATGCCAACTCATCAGAGCAGTGATGGAAGCAGTAACAATAGAAAAGAGAAAGGGATGATACCTTATGGCAAAGAGAAAGATCATAGTGATGAAGCCAAGCTTCATGCATGGCGACTAAATGGGTCATAAAAACAGCCTTCCCCACTGGAAACTGGTCCAAAATCTCCTTTGACATCATTACTCTGATGCGCTTTTGATCTGCATTCAGCATTTTGGCACTCATTTTGCAGAAAGCTTTCTCATGTCCAGAATGTTGTGGATGATGAGGCCAACTCTTTTGCAGGAAATTGCCAGTTTCAACTATGATTTTAACTGAAATCCGGTGGTCCTCAAGAGTCAAGTTGTGTACAGCGTAGGCTTTGTCCTTTGTGGTAGCGGAAGTTGACTGTCCTGATCAGAGTTCATCTGTGACCTCGAAATGACCAGTTCGAAACCTTGATACTCAAATTTTCAAAGGGAGTATGATGGGCAGTTATCCTTCATAACTTCCTTCATCTCACCATGGATATCCGCTGCTTCTTTGCCTTGCAAGAAGAGGAGCTTTATAACACCCGTGCTTCAGTTTTATCAAATTCCACTGTATGAGCTGCCATCATGAGTTAAACCTGCAAAAAAATTGAAATATATATTGTAAACCATCATGCTTTTTTTGCATATCTTCTCCTAAATAGTTTTCCTATCTACACTTAAGCCAGGAACTTTTCAGCACCCCCTCGTAATAAGTGTTAGAGAATGAAAACTAAAAACGACAAGGAGTTCTGAGCATAGGGGTCATTTCCGTGAGCACTATTAGACAAATACACAATCACTAAAGCTCTGGCAGAATATTTCCTACCAGATCTCTCTCGTGTATCTTAATTCTTCTCTACACGAATGAAGGATATTCAGTCCCCTTGCTCCGTCCCATTGATTAAACTCTAATGACACTTAGGGAGAAAAGAGGTGGCTGTCTTGTCGTAATTCCCAGAGAAGAGAAAGAAGGTAATGTAGAGTGAGAGAGAAGCTGATAACTAAGCGAACAAACACATAAAGACCAAAAAATATACATAAATATATAAAATAAACAAATATATATGAATAACTAAATAAATTAGCACAGATAATACCAATAAATGCAAACTTAAATGAATTACAAATAAAACTATACAAAAGTCAAAACTCATGCAAAAACATAAATATCACACGAGCAAAAAAGACTTTAACATCCATAGAATTGTTTTTTCAGCTTTCTTTTGAAGCTTAATAATGATGACCGTGGCACTAATGAGACCCATAAATACACTAAGCTGATGATCGTGACTGAGTTTGTCGGAAAAATAATAAAAACGGCAGTCTCGTAAGCCAAGCAGGGATGGTTGGTGCATACAGGTAGGAGCTGGAAATTATGGCTGGATGCATTGCTAACGCCCCGTTTTAGGCTCAAAGACAGGTTGATTACTTCAGAAGTCAAATGCTCTTACCATTGCTCTACCAAAGCTGAGGAGTGGGGCACCGACTTCATGAATAACGTGTTACAACAATAGACAACTAAGCCATAGTTTAAATTTTTATGAATTATATTTGAATGCTTCTTCAGAATATGCCTTGATTATTAGCATTCATACAATTACACTTGACAGTTTCTTTGACACATGTTAATTCTTCTTCCTATAGATATATATGTCTACTGTGTGGGTAATAGATAACGAATTCACAGTCATATTTTTATAAAATTATACTTGAACGCTGCTTCAAAATATAATTACTTAATATTGAAATAACAACGCCAGTTCCTGAGTGCTAATAGCACTCAGGAACTGGCAGACTGTGATAGACAGGGCCCAAGCCATACGTTAGGAAGGGCATCAATCCTTAATTTAACAGTTCAAACCAATGTCCAACCCATAATGGAGATTAACAGTGACACATAAACCGGCAAACATCAAATTCCTACAGGCTTGCTTCGTCAATAATTCTTATGATTACATTTGAAGTTACAAGCGAGCTCTACAGGTTACAATTTTGCTAATGGCAACCACATATGGAGCTCCTCACTTAGGCTGCTGTGATAATAAGGGCTACAACACAATAAACTTCATGATAGTCTCACGACAGTTAAATATATTCCCTCACACCGTCTGGGATATCCCTCTCATTAGCATCCCACGACATATCTTTCTCTCCCATCATTAATGCTTATCCATTGCATTCAACTACTAAGACTCGCACATCTCTACTACCCAAATTCAGGGATATCCCTCTCAGTCGCCTACTACGTGACCATGGACAATTATCTCTGATACGGTCTAACAGTCTGTAACAGATATAGTTTGCTAGAGCACCACGACAAGAAACCATGCAAAACGACCCCTTTAGTGCCAACAGGCGAACCAAGTAAACAAAGCTACTCTTCATCTTAACATTGGCTGTGAAGTTGCACAAAGAAAACTGCAACAGATCCGTCAACTCCAATCGTCTTTGGCTTTCCTTGTCATTGGGATCAGCTGATTAATATATGAAGAATCACATGGTTTTTGCGGAGCAACATCAAGCACACATTAGACAAATTCACTTTGATCTGCACAAGAGCAAAAGTCCATACATAACAGAGCGAAAACCATCACCCTCGAATCATCACCATATTCTGATATTATGCTGTCACTATTTTCATTTACATCACGGCTGATTAACTATTAAGAGTTCATCTTAAGAATAGTCTGTGGAAATGCAATGTGCAATAATTTCATGTAAACTAAATAATTATCTTAAATTACAGTGATAATCAATAATTTATATAAAGATGGTCAAGTATATGATGTCGAGTTAACATGAGTATGTCACAGGAAGTGCCTGCGTGATACTATCCTAAAGCACAAATACCGGCCTTATAAAACTGACCCTCGACCTCGAAGGATCGCCACGATGACGACGATACCTAAAGTGTCACAGTGCCACTTGCTACTTGGCATCTCTTCATTGTGATGAGACCAATTCATCATACACATGATGTATAGTGACAGAATATATTCATTTCATCTCCTTTCAAGGCTCATTTATAATGTGTTGAGATAGCTGAAATCTTTTTAAGGATAAAACTCTCTCTCTCTCTCTCTCTCTCTCTCTCTCTCTCTCTCTCTCTCTCTCTCTCTCTCTCTCTCTCTCTCTCCAGTCTTAGCAAGAAGCCGTAAACTCTCGTTATGACCTAAACAGTTAGATAACAACGTCAACACAATACATTCGGCAGCTTTATTCTGGACGCATTACGACTTCTTTTGTATATCATTAGCATCCACGAAACGCCATCACAGGTCCTGATTTGTGGAAAAACAGAGATTAAGGAGTATACATTGACCGAATCCTCCGACGCACACGGTTTCTTCTTTTATTATACCAGTAGCTACACATATGCACGCTGGCAAGCACTATAACATAAAAAGCTTCACTTTGCATTATATATTTCATTATCTTTGTATCAAGTATTGATTATTGCTATAATTCATTTCACTCTTTAGACAATAAAAATAACTGTGAATTACTTTTTCATAGACTTCTGTTCAGGTAACTTTTATAAATCGGTCAAATTTAGCATAAATAAAAATAGTGAGAGTAGAGTATCTGAATATGGCATTGATGCAAAATCCACCTATATCAAAACAGATAAACGCCCTAAAAATAGAAATATATTTACATAACAGTGTTTTGTGATTGTCCTTCGAGTGTCTTGACAGAGTATTTCATATTGTAAAGTTAACTCTTTGTTACAATGTTACTGTATATGTACAGTAATTCTTATGAGTAAGACTGTAATAATGCCCTTTTAAGCATATCAGGATGTGTCTCTGCGCACATGTCGCCACGTTATCCTATAGATCCAAACAAATATAAAAGCTGTCAGCAAAAATAGTAATATTACAATAAAAATCAGAATTGCCACAGAGCTTTAATAATTAAGCATAGCTGGAGAAAGGAGAGTGGAGAATAATATCCTTTGTGCCTTTATACCTCTCGCTTTCCTTAACCTTAGTGGTCAGTGTGATGTGTCATGATTCTTCTTTCAATTCACATATAAAGCTTGTGACACTATTAAAATATTGTAATTTGTGTATGCCTATGCTAAAACAAAAATTAAATAAATTTTATTGTTTATATGAAATTTTTATGAGCAAGAGTGCAATAATGACCCTTAAGCAGATCTGGGAGTGCCCATTGGCGCATATGTCCACCATGTAATGTCTTCTATATATATATATATATATATATATATATATATATATATATATATATATATATATATATATATATATATATATATATATATGAGCCAATATCCCTTCTAAGAGGAGTGGCTGAGTCAAGACAAAATACTTTTGACACTTTGAGAAGAGAAAATACAGAGGAGGGGATTCCCAGTTCCCTTACTCCGCCCCATTCCGTCGACTTTTAAGACACCCAGGGGAACACGGAGGATATATTTTAGTCCCCCACCCTAGGTAATGTTTTAGATCCAAATAAAAATTAAAAAAAAAAAGTTGTATCTTTCAAACTGACATAAATTTAATCTCCCTTACTCTTAAGAGTACATCCACACTGAACGAAATTTGCTTGGAGGGTAATTGGGTTGCCTAGCCAGTCTGCGAAAAGTACAAACTCAATCATTCAATGTGAGTGGCCATACTGGATGAAAATACATCAAGTATGGCATAGCCGATGGCTTCACAAAATGCGAGTTCGTTCTTGTTATTGATCGGCTGGGCAACTCTGTCATATAAGTTATATACAATGTTTGTCAAGCTCTGTAGGAACAAGGGATGCAGTGGTGAGGATCCCAAGCTTCCTATAGCTGACAAGTGATCTGGCATTAATAAGATCCGATTCAGACTTGAGGCATAAATTGACTCTGTTATTGTGTACTACAGCGCGTATTCTAGGTCTAAACTCCTGTGTGGGAACCAACAATGATAAAGCCACACCCACACCATATGATTTGGGGTGTAAACCATTTGGAAGGACAAGCCAAATTCTATTTTTTGGGGTTTAGGCAGATATAGAAAGACCTCCCACTTCCGACTTCTTTTTGTATTTCACACCTTGGTCCAGGTGTGGGAGGTGTAAGTAAAGCATAAGTATTAGATCAGGCAGAGAGAGAGAGTAATTCCTAGTCAAGACGACAGTCCCTCAGTCATCAGTCAGTCATCATGGTCTGCTTTAGATCTAGTCTGTAGGAGATGTAGAGACAGATAGAAGAATACCCATATTCTCGGAGGCTTCTGGAGGCTGCGGGTGTTTGTAAGAAAACCTCAGTAATAAATGTAAATCTTATTTGCTCAAGACCCTGTTTAATATAACACAATCTCCGATGGGCAACTTTATGTATGGATGAAGTTAAGAAGCGACCGTTAACCCTTTGCTCGCTGCCCTCCGAGTAAATCGAGTTCAGTGTGCTCGTACCCTACTGGCTGGATTGATTTAGCTTTTAATACGTTTCCGAGAGACTTCAGAGTTTTTGACTTATGCTAAAATCATAATGACAGCACAAACAAAGTAGTTAGCATATAACCTAAAATGCCCAAGATGCCTTAAGGGTCCTAAAATCTTATTTGTAAGGCTACAGCCACGCAGAACACAATTCTCTTGGAAAGAAGAAGGTAATGGGATACCTAGCAGATAAGTAACAAAACTAACATATGATATCTAATGCAAGAGGCCATACTTACATTCAGTGTGGCCGTACATTAAGGGCTGACTTAATTTAGCATTTTATATAGCCCCGAGAATCTTTACCTTTCACATTTTGCACAAAGTTAATGGTCACTGATGAATGGCAAAGACAAGGGACAGTGATAGTACTAGACCCAAACTACATACCTACCAAATAGCTGGGGTCCAAGAACCCCTCTCCAATCGCGTGAGCCCAGTGATCGCCTAACGAAAATAACAAGCTAAATTTTGCTAATGTGAGGTCTGCAAGCATTCAAACCAACTCGAGTATTTCAAGATCCAATCTGTAACAGTTTGTGTATCCAAACCGTTCCTGTCAGCCATCGAGTGGGGGTAATAGTATGTAATTAATCTCACCTGATTGGTGAAAATTACCTTAAGTATAAACGCACACCCTCTTAATGATTACCCCTGGGGGGGAGGTGTTATCCTTCTAAAATATTAAATCATACTAATGTGGTCTTCTAGTTCAGAGTATAACAATAGGCAATGATCTTACTCTCTCATGCTTTATATTAATAACATTGTTGTCATTATTATTATCATCATTGTCATTATTATTATCATTATTATTTACATAAAAATAATTACTACAATTATTATTATTATTATTATTATTATTATTATTATTATTATTATTATTATTATTATAATCATTATTATTGTTATTATTATTATTATTAATATTATTATAAACAAAGCGATAATTGCCACAGAAAAAAGAAGACAGGGGGAAGAAGAGAAGAGGGGGTAAAAAGACCCATCAGGAGCCACAGTGGTATCTATGACTCCCAATGGAGACAAAAGGAAGGGGGACAAGATGGAGAGAAAGAAGAAAAATCAATGGTCATCATAGTGGCAGCTATGATTGCCACTGAAAGCAGAAGAGAGGGGGAAAAAGAGAAGGGAGAAAAAGAGCTATTAGGAGCCACAGTGCTAACTATAACTCCCAACGGAGGGAAAAGGGAGGGGGAAAAGATGGAGGAAAAGAAGAACAATCAATGGACATCATAGTGGCAGCTATGACTTCATCTGAAGGAAGGAGAGAAGGGAAAGAAAAGGAGGAGGAGGAAAAGAGTCATTAGAAGTCATAGTAGCAGCGAAGATTCCCATTAGACCCAACAGGAATGGAAAAGAGATGGAGGAAAAGAAGAAAAATCAATGGTCATCATGGCGACAGATGTGATTTCCACTGAAGGAAGGAGAGAAGGGGAAAAGGAGGAGGGAGAAATAGAGCCATCAGGAGCCATAGTGGCAGCTATGACTCCCAATAAAATTAAAAGGAAGGGAGAAGAGATGGAGGGAAAACAATCAATGGTCATCATAGTGGAGCTATGATTGTCAATGAAAGGAAGAGAGGTGGATGAAGAGGAGGAAGGAGATAAAAGCTCCATCAGGAGCCATAGTGGCTGCTATGACTCCCATTAAAGGGAAAATGAAGGGGAAAAGATGGAGGGAAAGAAGAAAAATCAATGAACATCATAGTGTTCAATGTGACTGCCACTGAAGGAAAAATGAGGGGGGGGAAATAGGGGAGAAGGGGGAAAGAGAGCCATCAGGAGTCATAGTGATACCTATGACTCCCTATGGAGGCAAAAAGGATAGGATAGATGAAGAGAAAATAAATCTATGGTCATCATAGTGGCATATGTGATTTTCACTGAAAGAAGGCGAGATTACTCTGAAGGAAGGCGAGACGGGGAAGAAAAGGAGGGGAAAAAAGAGCCATCATTAGCCAAAGTGGCAACTATGAATTCCAATGGAGGCAAAAGGAAAGGGGAAAAAATGGAGGGGGGGAAGATAAAGCAATGGTTATCATAGTGGCAGCTATGATTTAAACTCATGGAAGGAGAGAGGGGAACGAAAAGGAGGTGGGGAAAAAGGGTTATTACGAGCCATAGTGCCAGCTATGAATTCCAAGGAAAGCAAAAGGAAGAAGGGAGATGATAAAGCAATGATAATCATAGTGGTAGCTAGCTATGATTTCCACTAATGGATGGAGAGAGGGGAAAGAATAAGAGGAGGGGGGAAAAGGCTATTATGAGCCATGATGTGAGCTATGGCTCCAAATGGAGGAAAAAGGAAGGGGGAAAAGATGGAGGGAGAGAAGATAAATTAATGGCCATCATAGTGGTAGCTTTGATTTCCACTGATGGAAGGAGAGAGGGGCAAGAAAAGGAGGAGGGAGAAAAAGACCCATTAAAGGCCATAGTGGTAGTTATGACTCCCAATGGAGACAAAAGAAAGGGGGAAAAGATGGAGAGAGAGAAGATGAATCAATGGCTATCATAGTGGCAGCTATAATTGTCGCTGAAAACAGAAGAGAGGAGGAAGAAGAGGAGGGAGAAAAAGAGCCACTAGACGCCATAGTGCCAGCTATGACTCCCAATAAAGGGGAAAGGAAGGGGGAAAAGATGGAGGAAGAGAAAATAAATCAATGGCCATCATAGTGGCAACTATGATTTTCCGTGATGGGAAGAGAGAAGGGGAAGAAAAGGAAGAAGGGAGGGAAAAACCATTAAGTGCCATAATCGCTGCTATGATTCTCAATGAAGCCAAAAGGAAAGGGGAAAAGGTGGAGGGAGAGAAGATATATCAATGGTCATCATAGAAGCATCTATGATTTCCATTGATGGAAGGAAAGAGGGGGAAGAGAAGGAGGAGGGGGAGAAGGAGCCAATAGGAGCTAGTGGCAGCTATGACTCCCAATGAAGGCAAAATGAAGGGGGAAAAGATGGAGGGAAAGAAGATAAATCAGTGGTTATCATAGTGGCCACTATGATTTCCATTGATGTAAGAAAGAGGGAGGGGATAGAATAGGGGGAGGAAGAAAAGATTATTATTATTATTTTTATTATTACTGGAGGGAAAATGGCGGGAAAGAAGAAATATCAATGATTAACATAATTGCGGTTCAATATATGTTCTAAGATCATTCTTTGCAAACCTGTCACAAACTTCTGCAGTATGCATCACTGGTAGAAGATACCACTAGTGATGGTCACCAATACCAGCACCACCAGCCATCATCATCTTTAGCCACCACCACCACCACCAGAAGTAGCAACCATCACTAGTAGTACCCACTACCAGCAAATGCCACCACGTCCAGTTGTTTCAGGAAGTGGGTTACTTCCCTTCATTCCCCATGGCTAACACATATGAAAAGCAGAGTTCTTGGTTTTTAGCCATATATCTTCTCCTTCATATTAATCTTTGAGAACCTGTGACACTTTGACGTACTTACCACAATCATTAGCGTGTATCACTATCAATGGCCTCCACCACGGGGTAGGGTTATCTGATGCATGAACTTTATTTTTTTTATTTCCTTATTACATTTTCTATTGTCGACCTGAGTCTGATTTTCAACAATTTCGAATACTGCTGCTTTTACTTCGTCTTCACATTCCTCAAAAGCCTCTGTGCCTGCATTTTCTTCTTGATCTTCACATGGCATGTATTCATCAGTAACATCGTCTTCACATTCCTCAAAAGCCTCTGTGTCTGCAATTAGGCCCTGCTTCTCTTCTGACTTGCTGGTTTCATATGAGAAATAAACTGAACTGTTTTCAGGTTCCTTCTTGCATTTTTCAGCTTCATTTTGAGTCTGATCTTCAACTTTTTCAAGTCCAACTTTAGATCTGTTGTAGGTCAGCTGTACGTATTTCATACTCAAACAAGCTATCATAATTTTCCGGCTTTTTTTTTTTATGAGTGTGACACCGAGACAGGCAAAAAGACTGCCTTCATCAATAAAGGCCCGGGCATGAAGAAATCATTAAGATAAAGAAAAAGTAAAAGGTTTATGACAAGGCAGAGATGAAATGATACACAATAGGAAAAAGACGAGCTGAAAGAATAGTCGAAGTACTGTGGACCTAGATATATGGCAGGGTTAGGCCCTGAGATGACGATAGATCAGTTTTTTGAAGGAAGAGAGGTTAAAAAATTAAATATAACGAAGGAACTTGGCTTAATTATCTCTATTCCTAAAATAAAGTATTTTACCTACCCAATTCACCAAACCAAACTAAGCTTAAATAGTCATGAAATTCAGGATTCCTGTAATTACAAATATTTAGGTATACCTACATCGTTACCAATTTCAAGGAGTACATCAAGTCGTGCAGTACTCTCTCAGAGGCTGAGACCATTAAAATTGTTGGCCAACAGACTATCTGGTGCTGGAATCAATATTTGCCGAACTTTTTAAAACACATACATTAGGTCATTAGTTGATTATCATGCCCTCCAGCTTTGCACTCTAAGAACTGTCCTCCTAACTCCCTTAAAAAGAATTCAAAACAAAGCAATGAGGCTTATAATCGTCTGTCCAAGGAGTACAAGTATTGTAAACATGCAATAAGAATTAAAGAGTCCACCATTAATAATTCATATAAGAGAATCTGTCGATATATCTGGTAAGTAACAAAAACAGTTCCTTCATCTCAAAACGATACCTATCTACTACAGGGGCCACAGTCACCACCATTTATCCTTAAACCCTTAATAACAGGAGATATGCAATACAATAGTTGCATTCATCCTAAAATTTCCAATCTTATGACTACTGAAGTGAGAAAACATAATGGAAACTATTTCTCATAACAATAATTCTGTTAATGCAATTAATCCTTGTCACAGTGTGTGTGTATGAAAACTTTACTCCCAAGTCTACCATCTGGCCATGAAGTAAGTCCTGTTGTGAAAAAAACACCAGCGGTTAGACCGTTAGAGGCTATTGCAGAAAATTTAAAAAATAACTTTCCTAACATAAATGAAACTCTCTGTATATATAGAGATGGGTACCATATACGCAGTACAGAGGATATGGTTGTAGTATGATAGTGCATGAAAACTTTGGAGGGGTGAAAATACACGAAAAGGGGTTAAGTTTGCCTAGGTGGACATTAGTCATGGAGTGCGAAATCATTGGAATCAAACTTGGTATTGAGTTCATAATTAGTACTGAAAAAGTCCACTCATTCTTTGTGATTCAAAATGGGCACTCTTATCACTAAGATCCTTAAAACTTGTTTACAAAACCCTCATGACTACAATCCATGAAGGACTTATGACATGTGCATATATGAATCTAAAACTTATCTTCTCATGGGTAGCTTCCCGTGTTGGGATAAGTGACAATGAAATGGCCAACAAGTGTCCAAAGATGACTGCTGAAGAGTCATTATCTCAATCTATTATCACTCTGTCTCAATTGAAAACAATACTTAAAAATGAGATGTAAGAAGTTTTGCAACTGTTAATATTTTCAGACACACAACAGCAGCTCTATTCAACACTGTAAAAATTTCTGCAATATATAGCACACTTACGGCACAGGAAAAATTCAACAGGTGATTGCGAGAGAGTTGTTGCATGCATAAGACCTGACTACTGACATGGGAGAGACTTAAGAAAAAACAAGAACAATGCACCCAGAATACTCCAAATGTGTTTTATGTGACCGAGAAGGGAGTAACACACTATGGTACATTACACTGCAGACTGTGTTAAGTTACAAGACTTCAGACCTTCTGGACTGTTATTTTGAATTGTGTAAATATTACTGTAATCCTGACAATCTATTTTCAATACTGAGCGTATATCCACTACTAAATATGTAAATAAATTTACATCTTTGTGTCTTCTGATATTGTAAATATGTAATTTCTATGAGTGAGAATGTAATAATGACCTTTCAAGCAGATCTGGGAGTGCCTGTGGACATGCGTCTCACACTCTCTCTCTCCACTTGAATGAGAGATACGGTCTGAAAAACAATTCTTATATGTTTATTTATTTAAACTGCATTGTCCTTTAGTTTACTTATTAGTTATTTCCTTATTCGTTATTCATGTCTTTTTTTTCGCTTCTCTGCCTATTTCATTATACTTTTAGTTATTCATAATTTTATTAAAATATTTTTTCTTTACTGTCTATTCATTCACCTACTTATGCTTCATAATTATTTATTTATTTATTTACTTATCTAAGGATCTATTTTTACTTATAAATTAACATGTTTACTTATTTTATCATTCTCTGTATTTATATTTGTACTTTTACTGCTTAATTCACTTATTATTTATCAATTTACGTAAGTATTTCCGTACTTTTCTTTATTTTCCTTTATGTTCATTGCCTATTTCTGCAGTAAGATTATATGCGCAACGTCACTTTGGCAATCAATTGCTTTTATATTAAACCTGTGATTGTGCCTGGGGACGTGTGAGGCAGGCACTCCCTCTGTTATAAAAATGCTACACTCTACATGATGTAGTTACAATCCTTGTAAATTAAGAGTACCATCCAGCATTAAAATGCAAATACAATTATATCTTGGTTTTATGATCCTTCTTTAGATGCACATATGAAACTCATGATACTATCATAATATTGTTATTTGTGTATACCCTATGCTAAATCTAATATTAAATCAATTTTATTGTATATATGAATTTTTTATGAACAAGATGTAATAGTGACCTTTAAAATTATCTGGGAGTGCCTTTGGGCACATATTCCCAGGCAATGTTTTAGGTTCAAATTAAAATAAAAAACTTCTCGTTTTCATCATATCTTCGTCCTCTTCTATTCCTCAAATTCCTTCTTCTTCTTCCTCTTCTTTTTCTCACGATGTAAGATACAACACTCTCTGAGATTCTGTTTGCATTTGAAGTAAATATTTCTTCTTCATGAGTAATGGTTTGTTGATGTCTGGTCTCAGCCAAAATTCTCTTTTGAAGTGTCAAATCTAGAGCATAAATTTCGCGATTTTGTAATTACTTTCTGTTCTCTCTCTCTCTCTCTCTCTCTCTCTCTCTCTCTCTCTCTCTCTCTCTCACTCTCTCTCCTCTCCTCTCTCTCTCTCTCTCTTCTCTCTCTCTCTCTCTTTCACACACACACACACACACACACGCAGAGAGAGACTATGAGAGGGACATCACCAGGAAGGCTAAAGAAAATCCCAAGCTTTTCCACAGCTTTATCAGAGGAAAACTGAAGGTAAAAGAACAGGTTTTAAGGCTAAAGAGAGCGAATGGAAGCATCACTGAGACGGATGAAGAGATCTGCAAAGAATTGAACAAGGAGTTTCAGTTAGTATTTACAGTAGAAAATACCCCACCCCCTCAGATTGCAGTGATAGAAGCTCAAGGGCCGGTATTAGAGAACATCAACCTTACAGCCACAGAGGTATGCAAAGCGCTGATGGATTTAGATGTTCATAAAGCTACAGGTCCTGATGACATATCCCCTCATGTGCTTAAAAAATGCGCAAACACAATATCAGTGGCACTAAGTATCATATTTAAGGAGTCACTGGAGTCGGGGGAGATTCCAAGATGCTGGAAACAAGCAAATGTGATACCTATCTTTCAAAAAGGGAAGGAGGGATACGGCTCTGAACAATAGACCAGTTTCCTTGACCAGCATAGTTTGCAAAGTTATGGAGAAACTACTAAGGAAACATATCTCTCTTCACTTGGAATCCTTCAACTTTTTGTCAGTGAGGCAACATGGCTTCAGAGAAGGTAGATCAACAGTAACAAACTTATTAGAATTTTATGATGAGGTAAGCCAAATCTTACAGGAAAGAGAGTGCTGGGCAGACTGCATATTCCTAGACTTCCAGAAAGCGTTTGACACTGTTCCACATGGGAGACTTATTAGGAAGCTGCAATCAATGGCTAGAATAGGTGGGAATGTTTTGGAATGGATAAAAACTTACTTAGAAGGAAGGGAACAGAGGGTTAGAGTAAGACACTCAGTGTCTGAATGGAGAAGAGTTAGTAGTGGAGTTCCACAGGGTTCAGTTTTAGGGCCACTTTTGTTCCTTGTATATGTAAATGACCTACCAGAGTCTGTAAATTCATTCATGAATATGTTTGCAGATGATGCAAAGATTGTGAAGAAAGTAAAAAACGAGAACAATGGTAGAGAACTTCAGGAGGATCTAAATAATCTGCATGAGTGGTCAGAAAAGTGGCTAATGAAATTCAATACTTCAAAATGTAAGGTAATGAGAATGGGTACAAGTGCAAGAAGGCCCAAGCTTGACTACTCGGTGGCTGGAGTACAACTTCAAAAGACAGAAAATGAGAGAGATCTAGGAGTAAACATACTGGCAGATTTGTCTCCAGAAATACATATAAATGGCATAGTAAGGGCAGCATATGCATTCTTATCAAATGTAAGGGTAGCCTTCAGGCACATGGACAAGGAAATGTTCAGAAATATTTATGTAACCTATGTGAGGCCAAAACTCGAATATGCAGCCCCCTTTTGGAATCCGCACTTGAAAAAGCACATAGCTAAGCTTGAAAAAGTTCAAAGACATGCCACGAAACTGATGCCAGAAATACACAATCTCAGTTATGATGAGAGGCTGAGGGAATTAGACTTACCATCACTCGAAGCTAGAAGAGAGAGGGGGGATATGGTGGCAGTCTTTAAATTCCTTCATGGTTATGAATAGAGTGGATAGGGATCGATATTTTGATATGGCTGGCTCTAGAACTAGAGGTCATAGTTTGAAGCTTCGTAAGGAAAACTTCTTTGCAGGATGTAAGGAAATACTTTTTCAGTGTATGAGTAGTTGATAATTGGAATTGGCTAAGCGAGGGGGTAGTTAATGCTATCTCAATCCATAGTTTTAAGGACAGGTATGATAAGTATGACTAAGTATAAAATGGAACCGATCAGGAGACGGGAAGATACGAGCTTTGGGCTCTTTCCCGTAAACACAATTAGGTAATCACAATTAGGTAATCACACACACACACACACACACACACACACACACACTATGCATTGTCCCATTTCCTTCTCCTGCAGCAGAGGGAAAAGAATACTAACGCCATGCCCCCCATCCTGTCGTAAGAGTCGGTTGAATGAGATGGAGCAATAGGACTGGTAATCCGACTCATCATAATTTCCCTCCGCACAAAGTCAAGGTTTTTTCGGCTCTTCGTAGAGTTGAGCTACCCCCACGTCCTAGCTTATTATTATACACTGACTTAACCGGCTGATAGCTTTATGAGGCGTTTTCTCAATGAAACTAAAATCTTTTGGTCAAGACGAGTCTTGCAAGACCTCTGCACTAATCCAGGCTTGGGATCGGCTTCGAGATAAGTGGGCTTGTTCCCTCGGCAACGGGATTATTAGAAAATACTTCACCAGGTGGTAGATTTGCGGAGCGCACTCTTTAGTTGACAAGGACTTTCTTAGGTAAAACTGGTGTTGATTCCGGTTTAAAGATATCAAGCCGGCTGCCTTTCCTGACACCAGACCTCCCAATTGACTTGGATATGGCACCGAGAGTAACAAGTTTGCTCCATAAGCCCCATGATGACTATAATATACAGCTTCTCCAATTCTTTGTCTGCAGCTTTTCCCAAGAACATAAGGGGTCGCTGTTTTTCACTAGCCTCTTGAAGACCCGTGTTGTGTTACATCAGAATGCCTTCCTGACACAAACACCCGCCAATGATCCGGGCACTGGAGCGCACAGAGGGCAGCTGGTTTACATCCCCAGTTGCTAGATAATTATGATACACTGATTCTCCCATTTGATCATTTTGTGGCGCGTTCTGTTCAGTTGACGCCAGGGTTTCTTGGTTGATTTGACGAAATATGATAAATAAACAACGAATCCCAGCGCAAAAGAGTCACGTGACTGGGGCAATTACCACAAGATCAAAGTTCTCCACCAGTAGTGTTGACAGGTTAAGTGGTGTCATCACACTTACAAATGCCCGTAAGGTATCTTAATTCTCTCTCTCTCTCTCTCCTCTCTCTCTCTCCTCTCTCTCTCTCTCTCTCTCTCTCTCTCTCTCTCTCCTCTCTCTCTCTCTCTCTCTCTCTCTCTCTCTCCTCATAAACACATACTGCTAATGGTTTTTTTCTGTTTAAGAACTGAGAACAGTATCTTCAAAGACTGTATGAGAGAGAGAGAGAGAGAGAGAGAGGAGAGAGAGAGAGAGAGAGAGAGAGAGAGAGAGAGAGAGAGAGAGAGAGAGAGAGAGAGAGAGAGAGAGAGAGAGAGAGAGAGAAGAGAGAATAAATAGGGGAAAACAATCAGGAAGGCAATGATATAGTATTGCCAATAACCAATACATATGATATGTCATTATTAAAAGAGCAAACTGGTTTTGCCCTTCCTTAAACTATCAAAAGAGATGAAAATATCTTTCTTAATCTTTTCTGGCAATATTCTTAAGATGCTAACTGAGAGATGGGGAGGCTTTTGTCTTTATCGCAGCCAGAACTGTTGTGGATACTGTTTCACCACTGTTACACCTAATAATGCGCTCATTGAGAAATGTGACTTGACAAGGGGGGGGGGGGGGAATTCTATCAAACCAGGAACGCCACTCCCCTTTCCTTCTTATCCCACAAACGGATTCAAGCCAGAAGAGAAGCTGCAACAAGTGACTGCCAGAAATCCAGTCCACTGGGGGAGCAAGCCAGTCAAATAGGTGCCAGTCCCAAGCCCGGAACAGCATCCGGTAATAAAATTCTAAGATAAAACCCAAACCAATCACTATTCTCCAAGAGGTTAGTGAGAAACATCGACGCTTTATAAACAAACGAAAGCTGCAGATAAAGAAAAAAAGAAGAAGAAGGAATACGAGTTGGTGGAAGAAGAAGATTTTGATTAGTAACTCTATCTCTTACGAGAGTAATAATAATAATAATAATAATAATAATAATAATAATAATAATAATAATAATAACAATAATAATAATAATAATAATAATAATAATAATAATAATAATAATAATAATAATAATAATAATAATAATAATGGATTAAACTGACGTAAACCTCTCTCATGTACATAATTTGAAGGGAAGAGAGGGGGAGGGGCTTTCAGTCTTTCCTTTTCTTTTCCTTTTAAATTTCTATTCCATAAGATGGTGCTGTGTTTATGTGTGTATGCATGTATGTGTGGGTGTATATGTGTATGTATATGCAATTGTTTACATGCACATGTATTTCTTTTTTTCTTTCTTTTCTTCTCCTTTTTTTATAATTTTACTCTCACCTTTGTACTCTCGGGGCCTAGTACTGCCCTGTTTCTGAGCTCTCAATGCTCGGACTGTTTATTCAGCCTGTCCTTTTCCTTTGTTGTGTCACCCTCAGATGGCGATGATGTGTATGAGTATGCATGTATGCATGCATATCGGTGGAAAGGACTAATAACTCTTTTTGCTGAAATGAATACCACAAACTCTCTCTCTCTCTCTCTCTCCTCTCTCTCTCTCTCTCTCTCTCTCTCTCTCTCTCTCTCTCTCTCTCTCTCTCTCTCTCTCTCTCTCTCTCTCTCTCTCCTAGATATGTATGACTATGAAGCCCCAGTGGCATTTCTATTGCTCATCTAATTAGCTATGTATATATGAGTATATGCATGCATATATATAGATACATGTGCATGCATGTATATGTATATGTACCTACTTATTACTCTAACCTGAAAATTGTTATACTATATCTGCTTCAAATTGTCTGTAGTGGTTCTGTGGTAAAGTGGAGATTTAACTTAAATGATAGCACTCAACAAGGGCTATTGAAAATTATTGTTACAAATATTACTCTTAATCAATAATCGCAGAGTGCTCTTCTGCCATTAATACATGTAAACCATAATATATTACTCTTAATTAATAATCGCAGAGTGCTCTTCTGCCATCAATCAATTGTTACACTATATTTTATTCTTAATTACTTGCTCTGATATTTAAAATGAATTGCAAATTCTATTAATATTTGATTTATACATGACCAAATATAGATTGTAATGTTTAACAACTGCAATATCACTGGGAGTGCCCATGTGCACATGTCCCCATGTACAGTTATTTGAATAAAAGAAGAAGAAGAAGAAGAAGAAGAAGAAGAAGAAGAAGAAGAAGAAGAAGAAGAAGAAGAAGAAGAAGAAGAGAAAGAAGGATTGTTATTACCTTAGTTATTTGTACCATCATTTGTGCGATTATTTGTTCCATTCGCCATTATATCCATGCGAACAAACCTCATCATTCGTCATACCTCTAATGGTATGTGTACCTAAGGGGCTCTCTCTCTCAGACTCCTCAAGGCTGCAATTCGACCGCAATATGATTAATGGCAAACCACCTTCTTTAATCACACACAAACTCGCAACCCAATTCGAGATTGTTTTTCTGGCGAACTCGATCTGCGACAGAGAACGTTTGCCTCCTCCGTTTTGTATTCTCTGTGTAAAAAATCATGAGTAATGACAGACAGACAGATAGACAGACAAATACACACACACACACGCACAAACAATTCGACATTGCTTTCTGGTGTATTATCTGTACTCATATGTTCTCCGAATTGTCCTCAGTGTATCAAAAAAAAATCTCCTTTCATCACACAAAGTAACAAGCAATTCGAAAAAATGTTTAGGTCGAATATCTGCAACAGAGAAATTATTTTCTTCCTCCGTTTTGGCTCAGTTTGTAAATGGAGAATATATTTCTAAAGCTTATTGTAATATATAAGTAAAATTTGTCTCTAAAATATTTTGGGATGCACAATCCATATAAGTAAAATCGGTCTCTAAAATATTTTGGGGTGCACAATCTGCGAGAGAGGGCTATTTTTTTTTTTATTTATTCAGATAACTGTACATGGGGACGTGCACATGGACACTCCCAGTGATATTGCAGTTGATAAACATTACAATCTATATGGTTATGTATAAATAAAATATTAATAGAATTTGCAATTAACTTTAAATATCATAGCAAGTAATTAATAATAAAATATAGTGTAATAATTGATTGATGGCAGAAGAGCACTCTGCGATTATCAATTAAGAGTAATATTATTATGGTTTACATGTATTAATAGCAGATGAGCACTCTGCGATTATTATTTAAGAGTAATATTTGTAACAATATTTTTCAATAGCCCTTGTTGAGGGTTCTTTTTTGTCCTTCACTTTGACCTCCTTACGTAATGCTTTAGATCCAAATAAAATCTTTTTGTATAGGAAGAAATATGTATAAAATTTTATTACCATGTGAGGTTATCAAGAGCCAGTAAAGTGCAATACGAATTTTAAAAAATCATATTTGCAAAGATTAAAAAAAATAAATAAAATTCAAAAATATCCTTAAATGATTGCATACTGCCAGGACTCTGTAACTTAAAAAAGTTATCACAAGTTTCTAAAATATATTAAAATTTCAAAAATTATATTTATACAAAGTTGAAAGAGACACAACATTAAAAATGTGATGTCAAGAACGGCATGTGCAAGACCACCTACCTCTGAAAGGTTGTTTGGTACCCATATACTGGTTGGCAAACGAGTTCTTTGAACTTGTTCTTTGTGGAAGATTAAAACAAACCATATATTTCACTGACTATTTCTAATTCATTTAAGTGTTCTGAATGATGAAGGATGCAAAAAAAAAAAAAAAAAAAAAAAAAAAAAAATATATATATATATATATATATATATATATATATATATATATATATATATATATATATATATATATATATATATATATATATATATATATTCATATTTTGACTATTAGCAGTTTAGAATTGAGCCAAAATATTTGTTATTATTCAAAGGAATAACAAGAAATATTCTGCAACTTTGCTATTCAACGTGTCCTATTATTTGTATAATTCACTTTCATGACAACCAATAACTTATAATTAAATTAGAGGAGACGTAAGTCCCCCATCGCAAGAAAACGTAGAAAAAAAAAAAACAATTCGTGTACTTGAGAAAGAATTATCGACCAAAATGAGGAACAGACATCCAGAATTCATTTACTATAGAAAAAGTTATAGAGCAGAAGACGGACTGTTGAGAAACCTAGGAGGTATTTAATTGAAAATGAGTAATTAAGCAAAAGAGAACGTTAGAAACCAAGGTTACGTCACTTGAGAAAGTTATCAAAGAACAAAACGATGTTGAGAAACCTAGGATTCATTTGTAGAAAAGATAATATCGTGACCCAGGTTTCATTTGCTATAGAAAGAGCTATTGATTGAAAAAAAAAAATTAAGAAACCAAGGATTCGCTTTCAAGATAGTTATCAATAAAAAATAAAAAAATTAAAAGTTATTACACCTAGGATTCGTTTCCTTGAGAGTTATCGATCGAAAGAAGACCGATCAGAAATCCAAGATTCATTTACTTAGAGTAAGAGACAACAAAGCAAAACGAAAAAATGTCGAGAATTACTTTGAGAGAGTTATCGACAAAAATTAACGCTGAGGAAGCAAAAACTTATTTACTTGAGACAGAGTTACCGAACAAAAAGAAAAGATTAGAAGCTCAAAATTTATGTACTTGGGGAGTTATCGACAAATTAAAAATAAAAGTTGAGAAACCCAGGAGAGCAAAAAAAAAAAAAAAGAAAAAAAAGTTGAGAAACCCTGGAGAGCTATCGAAAAATAAAAAATAAAAAAAAAACGCTGGTTAACCAAGGATTCATTTACTCGCGAAAGAGTTATCGTTTCATTGGCCTCAAAAACCGGGTCCATTACATTTTCGACTCTGTTTATCTTTAAAAGTAGCTGCCGAAAAGAAAAATGGAAGCCGAGTGGTCGTTTAAAAAGCTGTCTCGTGATAATCATTTAATAGTTGTTCTATTACACGGTCATTCTAACTTCCATTAGGAAAAGACAGGGACGAGATGAGATTTTTCTATACAGATTTCTATTTCTGAATATTACTCGCTTGCGTTTAATTCTTCATATTCTCTTCTCCTTCTGTTATCATCACTTCATCAGGTACGCAAAACGAGGACTCTGTCTTCTTCTTCTTCTTCTTTTCTTCCTTATCGGGTCCGCAAAATGGGGCTATTTAACAAAGTCTAAATTGCTTGTATCTATTCCTGGGATCCAGTGGCAGCTAAATTGGACTTTCTCAAACCAGAGCGATCCTTAGAACACAACCAAGGAAGACGAAAAAAAATAATAATACAAAAAATAGTCAAGGGGAAAAATCCTGAAAACACTTCAAAAACCAGGAAAAAATATTATATATTAGATAATCCTGGAGGAAGAAAAAGGAAATGGAAATCACTTGAAGAGAAAACAGTAATCCAGAAAACAAAACAAAAAACGATGATGACAAGCATGTTAACATGAAAACATGCCTCGAAAACACACAAACACCCAAGAAAACAATCTAGAGAATAAAGCATTCAAGGAAACACGATAAAAAGAAGAAAAGAATCACAAAAACAATCCTAATAACAAAGAACCATGAAAACAATCAAATTGAGGAAAAAGTCCTGAAAACACACAAACTCCCACGAATATAAAGGGGAAAAACATGAAAATACACCAAAACGAAGAAAACAATCACAGGAAAATAAATATCTAAACAATAAAACAAGAACCATGAAATCAATCAAATTTACGTGAAAAGGAGCCCTGAAAACACACCGGGACCGGGAAAAATATCAAACCCAAGAAAATATGGCCGAAAACATACAAGAAATTACAAAACCATTATATAAAAACTGTCAAAAACACACCAAGAACGAGTAAAACAATCACATCAATGAAAATAAATTATCAGAAAACATACAAAGAACCACAAAAACACATTCAAATAGATCAATATATCCTATAAACACTGAGAACCAAAGAATCCCATAAGAGGAAAAAAGCCATAAAACACACCAAAAAGAGCTAATTAAATCACATTAAGCAATGACAATCCTAAAAGCACACCAAAAATTGCAAAAAAAAAAAAAATCACTATAAAAATATTCCAAAACTAAATACTCAGAAAAAATCACCTTTACCAGACCAAAATTATCCTAAAACACATCAAGCATGGTGAAATCTATCACATTAAAGAAAACATTATATTCCATAAAGCACCAACATACACCAAAATAATCAACTTCGAAAGATACAATTAGAAAAAAAAATAACAAAAAAAAAAAAATTGCAAACATATCAAGTTTTACTCTCATGTATCTTTGGGAATGACAGTATTTTTCTCACTAAATCTTTCCTTGGTTACTAATTACAATCTTTTATCTTATATTTATGGGTAAGCATCTGCTTCGCATATGCCAGGGCATGGGCATCATATGAAGTAAGGAAATAGGAGTTGGAAACATTTAAAGTCTGTGTTGCAATAAATAAATATTTAAATTAATATAAATAAATAAAGTAATTAAATATATATATATATATATATATATATATATATATATATATATATATATATATATATATATATATATATATATATATATATATATATATATATATTTTTTTTTTTTTTTTTTTTTTTTTTTTTTTTTTCCAGAAAGGACTGTCTAATTTGAAGAAATTTCAAGACATCATCCTTCAAATATTTTCATTGAAGAGTGTGTAGAGAGCCTTTAACTCACTCACATAGAGAGAGAGAGAGAGAGAGAGAGAGAGAGAGAGAGAGAGAGAGAGAGAGAGAGAGAGAGAGAGAGAGAGAGAGAGAGAGAGAGAGAGAGAGAGAGAGAGAGAGAGAGAGAGAGAGAGAGAGAAATTATGAAAAAAAAAATCATTTCTGGAGAAGAGAATTCTTATCTCAATGGGAAATGCTTGTCTCTATACCCTCTTCAACGGGAATATATGAAGCACATTATTTCTTCAGGACTGTAAATTTTCAGTCCTCTCTGATGCCATTTATATATATATATATATATATATATATATATATATATATATATATATATATATATATATATATATATATATATATATATATAGATATATAATGAGAGAGAGAGAGAGAGAGAGAGAGAGAGAGAGAGAGAGAGAGAGAGAGAGAGAGAGAGAGAGAGAGAGAGAGAGAGAGAGAGAGAGAGAGCACTTACAGATAGTTGAGTGCATATAGCGCCTGGAACCCGCCAAGAAGGTCTCGAGTTTCAACTCAACAAATCTCATTAGTACCCAAACAGATCTGGCGAGTAAATGATGGAACAGCATCACACGAGCTTTGACTTCCATTCAGCAAATATGCAAGGTCCGCTGCTTAAAAAAAAAAAAAAAAAAAAAAAAAGCTGTTGCTGACGGCTTGACCAAACCATTATATACCTGTTCAGTTTTTCCTCTGTCTAAACTTAAGGTATATATATATATATATATATATATATATATATATATATATATATATATATATATATATATATATATATATATATATATATATATAGATAGATAGATAGATAGATAGATAGATAGATAGATAGATAGATAGATAGATAGATAGATAGATAGATAATAATATATATATATATATATATATATATATATATATATATATATATATATATATATATATATATATATATATATATATATATATATATATATATATATATATATATATATACCAGAGATATTACATTTCAAATAGTAAGAACATTATTACCGTACGTCTTACTACAAGATAAAAAACATATTTGAAAAAAAATTGCCATAATAATATAAAAGAAAGAAGTTTTGGCAGATATATATATATATATATATATATATATATATATATATATATATATATATATACATAGAAAAAATGAAATAAAATTGGCCTCATAATACAATATTTACCTCCACGTAATATTCGTGACGGGTTGCAATGCATTTTCTGTGTGCACAGTGTAATCTCGAAGGAACATTAAAATTGTCATATATCTTTCGAGTTCAACCACTATAAAAAAATAAAAAAAAAAAATCTCATATCGCTTTATAGCCATTCCTGGAAAAAGTTATTGTTATGGAGGTCGGCAATGACGCACATCTGCACTCCATTGCGAAAATGGTTGACCAATTTCCCTCTGTATATCGCGTTAGCGCAGTAGTTGGAGCTTTCGACTCGGAAAGTGACAAACTCGCGTTCATGCATACCGCGGGGCGCTAGGAAGGGCATCCAACCTGTCTGTGTCCACCCCATGCGAATGGGGATTAAGAAAAAAAAATTACCCAAAATTTATTTTTATTGTTTCATTATTTACTTTATGACAGTTACTTGGGGGAGTAGGTCATCTCAACTTAGCGACAGAACCAAACCCGGGAATATGGGTAACGATGGTGTTAGGAAATGCTTCTACCAGTCTACATTCTGAATTTTCCATAAATTCTTAATATTGGTACATTACTGACTATACTCTAGCTATCAGGGGAGTAGCCCAGCTCACCACAGTGACGGTTCTCTACCCGAATATATGGACAGGGTTGATATCAAGAAGGGCTTCAATCCGTCTACACTCTTCCGAAAATGGCGGGCCAATTTGTCTCTGTATTTGCCAAAATTTCTTTTTGATACCCCTGTATTTACTTTCCATGAGTCACTGTGGAGCAATCCAGCTCAAAACTGATGGTTTCAATACAGGGAATAAGGAGTGGGTTGGTATCAAGAATGACAAAGTGTTGAGAAGAAGGCCTAGCCATTTTTACCTGTTTTCGCGAAAATTCCTTAGGAAAGGTTGTTTCCTTGCTTACTTTATTCAAGCCATTAAGGGCAAACCAAATCAATCAAGAGTCGCTTTCAAACCTAGATATGATTGGTAGTGTGAAGGCTTCTGGGAGCAATAGTTTGAGGCCAAAGCCAAACACTAGCCAAATAAACAGCGATCCCATAAAAACATGGAAACAGCTGCCGAAAAGAGAAAAGAAAAAAGAAATAGAAATAGAAAGAAGAGGGATGAGAAGCAAAATAACGAACGAACGAACGAACGAACGAACGGAAGGAAGAAGAAGAAGAAGAAGAAGAAGAAGAAGAAGAAGAAGAAGAAGAAGAAGAAGAAGAAGAAGAAGAAGAAGAAGGCGGAGGAGGAGAAGAAGAAGAAGAAGAAGAAGAAGAAGAAGAAGAAGAAGAAGAAGAAGAAGAAGAAGAAGAAGAAGAAGAAGAAGAAGAAGAAGAAGAAGAAGAAGAAGAAGAAGAAGAAGAAGAAGAAGAAGAAGAAGAAGAAGAAGAAGGAGGAGGAGGAGGAGGACGAGGAGGAGGAATAACAATAAAAAAACAACAATGGCATTATAGATAAATTCCATTCGCAGTCATATAATATTTTTATACACCTCTCTTCATAATTATATCAATATAATTACCTGAAAACCAGTACTACTTACATAAAAAAAAACTCACATGGAAAAAATGCCAATATCAATATTGCATACATTCAATGATGGCGACAGAGTCTTTGGCGACAGAACTCTTCGGCGCCCAGGCGAACATAATTTGCGTCACGGCGCATAATAAGCCCTTTAAAACAATGAGAAAAATCGTCGTTACACAATTGCTTACGACCGGAAGAAGACTCTATCCCCCCCATTCTTCACAGTCACCTTGTCATTACGATGACCGTAAATGACGATAATCACAATAATAATAATTAGGATAATCGCAGGTTACATACTTGCGGGCGCCGCGGTAGTTCAGTGGTCGAACGCGCGAATTGCAGAAAGTGCGGAGCCTGATATACGCGGGTTCGATCCTGCCGATGGTCTAACCTGTCTAAATGGCAATAAATGTAAATGGGGACATTTTCACGTATGTACTCCTCATGATATACAATATGTTATTTTTACATTATATATTTGAGCATCTCTAGACAGTTTATTGATTATTGTTAAAGATATTTTACACACTTAAGTAAAAAGATAAGTTTTACATATCAATTCACCCTTAGAATAATAAATAATTGTGACAATACACTATCAGAATATGGTGATCTATCTCAAACCCCAATCGAAAGCGCACTAATTGTGACACAAAATGACCACCAAAAAAAAAAATAATAATAATGACAGGATTTATATTTGCTTTGGTAAGGGAACCCTTTATGTTATGGTTCTCTGCACTCAGAGAAACAGCTGTTATGGGATACAGGTAATCTTGGACAGCCAATGTTTTGATTAACTCAATTAGGGAGGTTGTGGGGGTTTGTGAGAGTGGATTTTCGTGTTGTAGAGTTATGAAGATCGACTCCTAATCCCCCTTTTAAGGAGAGAGGAGAGGACATTTTAATAATTTTATTGCATACAGTAAAGCGAGGTGCTGAGGCTGGAAAGTGACCGATAAATATCCAAAGAGTCAGTGAAATTTAATAATAATAATAATAATAATAATAATAATAATAATAATAATAATAATAATAATAATAATAATAACAATAATAATAATAATAATAATAATAATAATAATAATAATAATAATAATAATAATAATAATAAGTAAGAAGAAGAAGAAGAAGAAGAAGAAGAAGAAGAAGAAGAAGAAGAAGAAGAAGAAGAAGAAGAAGAAGAAGAAGAAGAAGAAGAAGAAGAAGAAGAAGCAGAAGACGAATAAGAAGCAGAAGCAGAAGAAGAAGAAGAAGAAGAAGAAGAAGAAGAAGAAGAAGAAGAAGAAGCAGAAGAAGAAGAAGAAGAAGAAGAAGAAGAAGAAGAAGAAGAAGAAGAAGAAGAAGCAAGAAGAAGAAGAAGAAGAAGAAGAAGAAGAAGAAGAAGAAGAAGAAGAAGAAGAAGAAGAAGAAGAAGAAGAAGAAGAAGAAGAAGAAGAAGAAAGAAGAAGAAGAAGAAGAAGAAGAAGAAGAAGAAGAAGAAGAAGAAGAAGAAGAAGCAGAAGCAGAAGCAGAAGAAGAAGAAGAAGAAGAAGAAGAAGAAGAAGAAGAAGAAGAAGAAGAAGAAGAAGAAGAAGAAGAAGAAGAAGAAGAAGAAGAAGAAGAAGAAGAAGAAGAAGAAGAAGAAGCAGAAGAAGAAGAAGAAGAAGAAGAAGAAGCCCGAGGCTCAAAGCTCATACAAACTCAAAATCTATTTGAAATGCGTCTTTAAAAGGCGACCACTGGAAAGACTCTTACAATCCTCGAAATCACATCAAATTCGATAATCATAAAAGATTTACAGCAGCGCCATAAATTTTTATAGCCGAGTAGACAGATATGTAAACACATAAATAAGTAAATAAATAAATAGGAGAACACATGAAAAAAGAAAGTAAATAAATAAATAGCAAAACACTTAAATGAATAAGCAAATAAATGTGTAAATGAATAAATAAATATAATTAATAAAAAATATCATTTTTATTTAACATCGAAATAGCTGAAAACTCGTACATTATTATCTTCAACTATTTTGAAAAGAGGATTAAATGCATGACCCTCTCTATTTTTCAGCGAATATCATGGTTACAGACTGCTAATAAAGTCAAATATTGCCATAGGCACTCTTGAGCAGCAAAAACAACAATTTCAATATGACATACGCCCGATTTCTTAAACAGTGTAAACCTAGAACACCATATTGTTAGTTAGCTAGACACACACAAATGGAATTCAAAAACGCATCTGACGCTGTTGTGTATGGCTAGGATCCCTTGCGGGATCCTAGCCATACACAGAACCACGTCAGATGCGTTTATGAATTCCATTTGTGTGTGTCTAGCTAACTAACAATATGGTATCCTAGGTTTACACTGTTTAAGAAATCGGGCCTAGGATCCCGTACGGGATCCTAGGCATGCACAGAACCGCGTCAGGTGCGTTTATGAATTCCATTTGTGTATGTCTAGCTAACTAACAATATGGTATCCTAGGTTTGCACTGCTTAAGGAATCGGGCCTAGGATCCCGTACGGGATCCTAACCATGCACAGAACCGCATCAGGTGCGTTTATAAAATCCATCTGTGTGTGTCTAGCTAACTAACAATATGGTATCCTAGGTTTACACTGTTTAAGAAATCGGGCCATAATGCTATGTACTCATACAAGAAAACATCCTTATACCAGGTCACAATGGGTTCCCATTCAATTGGGGGTGGGCACAGACATGGTGAAGCGCATGGATTAATGATGATGCCCTTCCAAACGCCCAGAGGTGGGCCCGAACCCGTAAGAGTTGCTTCCCGACTAGAGTGTTATTTATATATGGGCCATGGTAGCCTCCAAATGCCAGGCCTAAGGTAACCTTCAGTATTCCTATCTATCCAACAACAGAGAGTAACGAGGTTCCAGTTTTGCGTCACGGACTCCCTTTTCTACCAAGGGCTAGGACGGTTGCCTTCTTGCGAAGGACTTGTTTTTGCAGATGTAATCGTTACCCTGAGTGCATGCCCTTGCTAACCTCAGACCGTAACGGGGCGCGAACCCTCGACTTGACGCCTCAAAGTCGCGGACGCTACCGCTTGAGCCACGGTGACTACAAATGAGAGTAACGAGGTCGAGGATAAACGAGCAAGGCTGGTAGTTAGAGTAAAATCATGCAGAACAATTTAACAAGTAAACAAAAAACAATTAGACAAGGACAAACAAGCCTTGCTCTGTGCACTAAACAATTCAAGTTTAAAGAATACACAAGAAATTAAACAAAGACAAACAACTATACATGGCGAAACAATTAAACAAGATTTTGCTCTTGATCACTGCATAGCAAAAATAGATGACAAGAATTACCAGACAATTCTGGTAATTAAAGTAACACAATCCAAAATAATCAAACAAGACATACAAATACGTAAGCAAGAATAAGACTTTATCCAGGACAAACATGCATTGCCTCTTATCATAGCAAACAAGTCTGAAAAATTAAACGAGGATAAATCAAGAAGTTTTAAAAGTCCTTTGCCATATACGACTATAATAATGCTTGTTCCAACAATTATTTATTTTTAATAATTGTCTACAACGATTAAACAAAAAAAGACGACGAATATATATGAACAGCGCTTGTCGAACCTTATTACTCATTGTTAGGAAGTGTTAGCAACAATTAAAAAAATTAAGATATAAAGATGTTAGTAGGAACAATTACATCATTGTTAAGAAGTGTTTTGAACAAATAAACAAACAGTCAAAAATAAACAGAATAGACAAGCTATACAACAAAAATAAAAATTATACAAAGATGGTTGTCAGAACAATTACCCCTTGTTAAGAAGTGTTAGAACAATCAAACAAGCAAACAAAAAGAAAAAGAAAAAGAAAATAAAGGTATATAAAGGTATTTGTCGCAGCAAATCACTCATTGTTAGAAAGTGGCGGCATCATCACTGAGACGTCATAAAGCAATTGATCATTAAGCCATAAAACGGGAGGTTAACGAGCGACACTAATCGCCTAGTTCACTCGTTTCGGGATTCCTGATGGCTCTAACTACCTGATTAACCAACTCGCTTAATATGTCCGCGTAAAATTTCACTCTTATTTCTTGCATAATTGTAAAAAAAAAAAAAAAAAAAAAGCTAACGTAAGGTTACAATTTTTTTTTAATTCGACGTTTCGTGAGAGATCTGGTAAATCAAATTTTATATATATATATATATATATATATATATATATATATATATATATATATATATATATATATATATATATATATATATATAGATATAGATATAGATATATATATATATATATATATATATATATATATATATATATATATATATATATATATATATATATATATATATATATATATATATATATATATATATATATATATTTAATTCGTTTCATGCGTCACTATTAGTCCCCATTCTAGGTTAGATACATACGGACTGAAGATGGGGACACAAGGCTGGATGACCTTCCTATCGAACGAGGGTCCGTCATCTCCCACGTTGAGCATCTTATCGCTATGCTACGGCGGTCCCCAAAATTTATTTCTAGTTTTCTGGCTATTACTACAGAAACTTATATAATACAAAACATTAAAAACTTTTATGATAATTATATCAGTAAAATCAAACACTATTGTACAATTACAAGTGAACAAAAACAAACAAAAAAGTAAATAAATACCTAAGATGAGTATAAAAATACAAATTAAATTGTACTTTAAAAGATCTAACAAAATATATTTCATCTATTCACTATTAATTTTTCTATAAAATTTTAACTTCGAATCGAACGCACAATTTAAAATATGAGATTTTAACTTTTAACAAAAAAAGACTATTTACATTTCTTAATTCAGCAACTCACTCTCTCTCTCTCCTCTCTCTCTCTCTCTCTCTCTCTCTCTCTCTCTCTCTCTCTCTCTCTCTCTCTCTCTCTCTCTCTCTCTCTCTCTCTCTCTCTCTCTCTCTCTCTCTCTCAAAATATTCTGAAAATTTGAAGCACAGAAGAATAACTTAAAAATTAAATTCTCATATTTCGTGCTCATCTTTCCCTTCTAAGCTATTCCTTCTAAAACTTTGAAGCAAAACTTTTTTTTATTTTGATACGTATTTTCTCTTTTCAAAATATTTTTTTTTAGAAACATTGAACAAAGGCATAATTAAAAGGAAAAAGAAAAACCAACAGAAAACCAACATTTTCCTGATACATTTCGGGAATGATCAAACACAAGAAAAAAACTTAAAAACATAAAAAAAAAATAAGAAAACCAACATAATTCATCTTTCAGTTCTGTTACTCCTTCTCTACCTCATAATCCAATTTTCTCTCTTTTTCCGTTCTTATACTTTCTTCTCTACCTAACAAACATTTTAATTTTTTTTCATTTCCTTCTTTTTCGAGTTCTTAGACTCCTCCTCCTCTTCCTAATAAACTTTTTCAGGCAGTCAACAAAGCCTTATTGTTGTTGGTGATGAATGAACATTGTAATATAAAATAACAACAATGCTCAAGTCTAATGACTTCCCACATATATCTTTCGGAACTTCTATACAGCCTTAACTATGGCATAGGGTCCTCCTCTTTACCATATATAATACATAAAGAGGTTCCTCTCTACTTCTCTCTTCTCTTCCTCTTTATCGGCACTTTTTCCCATGTTTATAAGGGGTCGATGTTTCAGGATCTTGCAGGCAATTAGCTGGGTTTTGGCTAAAGCTATATAGCCGCATGTTCATCCAGCCTCACCACTGATGAGGGTTTGGGAGCAGCACCGAGTTTAATTGGCTCACTCCAAAAATGGATGGAATTGTCTAATATACAAGAGGTTCTTTTCTCTTCCTTTTATCGGCACCTTTTTCAGTGTTCATATGGGTTCTCTGTTTTTTACTAGCCTCTTGAAGACTAGTGATTGGTGTGATTACCGCGGAGAGATTTATAATGACAACATAAAATAATTCTGCCACGGCGCGATACTTAAACATCACATATTACTCCCACTGAAATTGCTGCCATCTATAAATATAATTTTAAATTATTCTAAATAAAATAAAAAGTCAATTAAATCGTAGCAATAGTTTAAGACTTATTAGAAAAACCACAAAATACATAATGTAGAGATAGTATCTACATATCAGAGGGAGTACTTGAGTGAATATGTCCCCATCTACAGATATTGGCATTATGAAAAAAAGAAGACAGCTTACTACCACAGTCTGATATTCTACAATCACAATCTTTAATTTATGCTAAACTGATTGAATTTTAATAGATTGTTTTTACACAAGTACATGAAAATATAACTTACACTTTTAAATATAAACTGATAAATGAATAATCAAAATTTGTCACAAAGAAAGCTAAATATATAATGTACAATGGGAATTGTAACTCTGAGAGAGTGCCTGTGTGTACATGTCTCAACGACCTCCTGTCACTTGGCTATCACTAACGAGGACCGAAGCCCCTGAGTTCAGAATTTTCACAAGATAATAATATAAATCTTAAGTGTGTTCAGGATATCCTGCGGCCTATAAATATAAGTAAATGTAAAGTCATAAAAGTTCCATAGGCTAATAGAACTCTAAATATCTTAGTTTATTAAGCCTATCAAGACCTTAAAAAATAAGTCATTATGAAGATGCTAAAGTTACTGATTGTCGTAATTAAGACAAGAGCTCCTAAAAAAATTCAGTCAAAGCAGTACTCTACCTAGCCTATAAACAACTTAAAAATATGAAAAAACACACACGCATGCACGCGCGCGCGCACACACACATACACACACACACACACACACACACACACACACACACACACACACACACACACACACACACACACACACACGCACGCACGCACGCACGCACGCACGCACGCACGCACGCACGCACGCAGCGCGCGCGCGCGCGCGCGCGCGCGCGCGCGCGTGCGAGCGTGCGTGCGTGCGTGCGTGCGTGCGTGCGTGCGTGCGTGCGTGCGTGCGTGCGTGCGTGCGTGCGTGCGTGCGTGCGTGCGTGCGTGCGTGCGTGCGTGCGTGCGGCGTGCGTGCGTGCGTGCGTGCGTGCGTGCGTGCGTGCGTGCGTGCGTGCGTGCGTGCGTGCGTGCGTGCGTGCGTGCGTGCGTGCGTGCGTGCGTGCGTGCGTGCGTGCGTGCGTGCGTGCGTGCGTGCGTGCGTGCGTGCGTGTGTGTGTGTGTGTGTGTGTGTGTGTGTGTGTGTGTGTGTGTGTGTGTGTGTGTGTGTGTGTGTGTGTGTGTGTGTGTGTGTGTGTGTGTGTGTAGGAAATTACGCATAAATCTAAGTGTACCTAGCTTATCAGCCCTTAAGAATTTTAATAAATACAACTGTATAAGGGTTACCGAAAGCCATCGGTAAACTGCGTGTTCTAAAGCCCTAAAGAACGGTAAATCACGAATTAAGGGCATGAGGCAACTTACAAAAGATAAAAAGATGCCGACACTCGACATTTTGTCAACTTTCTTCTTCTTCTACTTCTTCTTCCTCTTCTTCTTGTGACTATAAAGGAGGAACTGAGAAGGGTAAGGACAGAGGACGAGAAAGGAACAGAACGTGGACGAAGTCACAAGAAAAAAGTCACAGAAGAAGTCACAACTTTGGTTAGGAAAAAAGTCACAGGTTAGGGTAGGTTACACTTTTGCCTGTGACTTTTTTCTATGACTCTATTACCTGGATTCGCTTCTGTGACTATCGAACAAGACCGCGAAAACTATCTTATACTGCAATCATATGTCCACATATTTTCAAACACGAGAGGGGCAGGACGGCCATTATTGCTCATTTTGAAGCCCAATACGATGCTGTTTCAATATGAATCCCACATATCAAATGGCAATTTCCTCCTCAATTTCAATGAGTTTACCGCACGGAGGACCTTCTATATCTCGTCTCCTGAATGCCTCTGGAGAAGAGTCATGTTGTACGAAACTCATTGAAGAGTTGTGTGGGAAGTGACTTATGAAAAAAAAAACAGGAACAATACACCTAGAATACTACACATGTGTTTTATGTGACCAAGAAGGGAGCAATACTTTAAAACATTATATTAAAGAATGTATTAGGTTACAGGACTTCAGACCTTCTAGACTGTGTTATTTTGAAATGTTTCTGTGATCCTGACATTTTAATCCCAATAGTAAGCATATATCCATCACTAAAGATGTAAAAACATTTACATCGTTGTATCTGGTGAAATTGTAAATATGTAATATCTGTAAGGGAATGTAATAATCACCTTTTGAGAAGATCTGGGAGTGCCTGTGGCCAAGCATATCTCTCTCTCTCTCTCTCTCTCTCTCTCTCTCTCTCTCTCTCTCTCTCTCTCTCTCTCTCTCTCTCTCTCTCTCTCTCTCTCTCTCTCTCTCTCTCCATCTGAATCAGCGAAACAGTCTGAAATGAATTCTTATTTGTATATTTATTCAAACTGCATTGTCCTTTTGTTTACTTACTCAGCTATTTCCTCATGAGTTATTCATGTCATTAGTTTCTTTGCCTATTTGGCCATATGCTTACTTATTCATAAATTTATTAATATATTTCCTATACTTCCAGTTCATTCATCTACATATGCTTTATACTTATTTATTTATTCATTTATTTATTTTTACTTATAAATTTACTTATTTTCTCATTCTCTATAGTCTTACTTGTATTCTCACTACTTTATTCACTTATTATATACCTATTCACGTAATTATTTCCATCCTTTTCTTTATTTTTCATCTTTTGTTCATTACAAATCTCAGCAGAAAGATTTTATGGAGAGTATCCTTTTTGTAATCAATTGTTTTTATGCTAAAACAGTGATTGTGCATGGGGATGTATGCAAGCAGGCGCTTCCTTTGATTTACAAATGCTAGACTCTACATTATGCAATATACAATCCTTGTATATTAAGAGCATGTCCAGCATCAAATGTAAATAAATTTATATCTCTGTGTTTTATGATTCTCCTTTGAATGCACATATGAAGCTCATGATACTAATTACATTATTGTTATTTGTGCATACCTATGCTAAAACCAAAAATAAATCAGCTTTATTGTATATATAAAATTTTAATGAGCAAGAGTGTAATAATGAACCTTAAGCAGATCTGGGAGTGCCGATTGGTACATGTCCCCATGTAATGTTTTAGATCCAAATTAAAAAAAAAAAGCTGATTTGAAGACCTCCTCAGTAGGCAGAAAGCTGACCCTAACACAGATATTTCAGTATATATAAGTGTTAGCAATAAGAAGAAAAAGGTTATTTTACAGCTCTATCTTGCATTAGTTAGGCCCCATCTGGATTATGCTGTGCAATTCTAGTCACCCTATTATAGGATGGAAATTGAATCCTTGGAGAGAGTGCAGCGAAGAATGACCAAGATGATACACAATATCAGAAATCTATCATATGAAGACAGGCTAAAAAGAACTTAATCTGCACTCTCTAGAGAGGCGCAGAGTTAGAATAGATATGATGAGGATTAACAAGGGTGATTTATAAAGTTTAAAAATTCTGATCAAACCAAAACTCGAAATAATGGGTTTAAACTTGAAAAATTTAGGTTCAGAAAGGAAATTGGTAAAAATTGATTTGGTAACAGAGTAGCTAATATATGGTACAGGCTTCCTAGTAGTATAATAAATGCCATTACCTTAGACACCTTCAAATGTAGGTTAGACAGGCATATGACAGATGATGGGTGGGTATGAATAGGTTAGTGTTTTGTGCATTAAAAAAAAAAAATAGAGTAGAATGCAATATGTCTGACATGCTGAGATCTTCAGTCAAAAATGGATCTGCCTCGTGTGTGCCAGTAGGCATGTTGCAATTGTCCTCTATTCTTATGTTCTTATGTTCTTAAAAATTAGAACTAAATATAACATGCAGCGAGCACAGAGAACATATTTACAACCTGTGTAACTCAAAGTCTGGCTCATACTCGATGGGTTTCAATTTCGAATCCCAAAGGTTAATAGTACAACAACTATTTGTCAGATACCTTTGGTAAAAATAATAATACGCCATACACATGTATAAATATGTAATAAATGAATTTGTAACGAATCAAACAAATAAAC
>JAXCGZ010022921.1:57500-67500 GCA_037179515.1 Halocaridina rubra
AGCATTTCCATAGTCATTCAAAAAATATACTTCAAATAATTTTCGTGTAAGTGATTATATCAACAGAAAATTATCAGTACATGAGGAAATACTAATAATCACTATAATTGCAATTTCCTTAGTTACTGTATAAGCAATGTACATGAATTACATTTGTACAGATTATGAAGCAATATTTTAAGAATCAATCACTCGTGCATAATCAAAATGCGCAACAGTTTAATTTCAGAATATGATAAAAGGCAATATCAAGTGAGGGAAGTTTCCGATATGTGGAAAACCATTCTTAAAAAAAAAAAAAAAAAAAAGGACAACTTAGGGCAGATCATTTTCTTACCAAAAAAATAAAATAAACTCTTGAGAAAAATCAGGCAAGGTGCCAAGTTTTAAGGTTATATATCTGAACTTATATATATTCCGTGTTTACTAATATCCCCAGAGGGAAATTCCAGTGAGTTGATAAAAAATATCAAATAGGTGTCTTATTTGTTTGTTTATTCTTAACAATACAATAATGTTTGATTTCACAGATGTAATATCTTCTGGTTTTTATCTTTGTATCATTTATTCTTCAATATGAAAGAAAGAGTAAATTGGAAATTCATTTATCTACATATAAATGCATAATTAACCAGTGTGGAAGGAGGAGAGAGAAATTATCTACAAAAAATCAACTGTCAAAATTGCTATTTAATATTTCTATTTCAGACTGATATAAAAAATCAATTTTCTTAACAAAGACTATGAAAATGTCATCTGCAATTATTTCATGTAAATTAAAGAATTAAATTATTCCACTAATCAATAGCTGAAATAAATATGGTCAAATATACAATGTAAAGTGACCAATAATATATATTTGCAAACAAAAAACGCTTTATATAACTATAATAATAAATTTTTTTTATTAAAAATTTACCTTAATTTATCTTCTATTTTGTGAATTAACGAATATTTTAAAGTGAGAGAGAGAGAGAGAGAGAGAGAGAGAGAGAGAGAGAGAGAGAGAGAGAGAGAGAGAGAGAGAGAGAGAGAGAGAAGAGAAGAGAAGAGAAGAGAGAGAGAGAGAGAGAGAGAGAGAGAGAGAGAGAGAGAGAGAGAGAGAGAGAGAGAGAGAGAGAGAGAGAGAGAGAGAGAGAGGAATTACCCTATAAATATAATGAAGACATGAGAAGAGACTTTTCTCTTGCGGTCGTAAATGCAGCGAAGACGTGGCTTCATTTGGCAAAATGGCCATATCCTGTCTAATATTACTCTGAGCATGAGTGAGCGAAACGACAAAGTACTTCGCATATCCCATATCATTACATTAGCAGCTATCTCCTTTTGTCGGCAGTTTTTTCCAAATTTCACATGGGATCGCTGTTTATCACAACGCACTAAGTGCACACTCTGACGAGGTGGATTTACAGCCTATAATAACACTGCTGGTGAATGCATTTAGTACATGTGCGAAAGTCTTGGATATTGTATTATAGATGGGTATGTACACAAATTCTGAGTGCTTTACTTATTCCAACACTAATAATAATAATAATAATAATAATAATAATAATAATAATAATAATAATAATAATTAATTATTATTATTAATAATAATATTAGTAGTAGTAGTAGTAGTATCATTATTATTTTCATTATTATTATTATTATTATTATTATTATTATTATTTGAGAAAATGCATCAGATGTTTTAAATATAGTGAATATATGAAAAATGTCATTATTACTTTATACCTGCCACAAAGTGAGCAGGTATATCAATGAAGCCCCAGTGGAACTTCATTTTACTCATCTAATCAGTTATTTATATATGTGTATATGCATGCATATATGTGTAAATATAAATACATGTGCATGCATGTATATATGTATCTACTTATTACTTTAATCTGAACATTGTCATACTATACCTACTTCAAAATGTCAGAAGTGTTTATGCGGTGTCTATGGAAATTCTTCCATGTTAAAGTGGAGATTTGACTTAAATGATGGCACTCAGCAAGGGCTAATAAAAACTATTACTACAAGTAAACTAACCTAGAATTATGGCACCTATCAGCCGCTGATGTAATCACGATCAAATGTTACTAAAAACAAGCCTTATGTATACTCTATCTTATTCTTAATTATTTGAAAAGATTATGCAAAAATTAATTTAAATAATTAATATTTGATTTATACAATAGATCAAGCAATCGATTTCTTTATTTCCTATAAACATACATAGTAACACGGAATTAATGTCTTGTGAGTCAGCAGATTATAATATACATTAAATGAGTCATAAGGTTCCGGTTTTACGTCACAAACTCCCTTTTCTACCAAGGGCTAGGATGGTTGCCTCCTTGCGAAGGACTTGTTTTGGCAGATGTAATCGTTACCCTGAGTGCATGCCCTTGTTAACCTCAGACCGTGATGGGGCGCGAACCCTCGACCTCACGCCTCAAAGTCGCGGACGCTACCGCTTGAGCCACGGTGACTACTGAATGAGTCATAAGATGCTTCCTAAATGAAATTCACAAAAAATTGCTACAATATTAACAGTATACTGATAAGAATAATATATAAAGGAAGGTATTCCATATCTAATGATGAATCCCTATAAGCAGATTTTACATTCAAAAAACAAACAAACAAACTTTATTTCCATTTCAATACAATGGGTATTCATCAGCCAGGGCAAGCCCCAGCCCCCCACTGTGGTGTCCAACCACAGCAGTTCCTGCCAGTAAATAGTTTAAACTCTCGGTCTTGGACGGGAACCGATCTTTCGACCTCGTGAATGCGAAGCCAGCGCGTTACCACTGTACTAGCCAGCAGGCACCGTGTCCACTTCTAGGTACATGTTTGTGCATCCAGGAAACAGGTGCATCTAAAGTCATAATATCAAATTTCCAATTATCCACATTAGAGTCACTTCTAAACACTCGTCTAATTGCTTCAGCAATGCATCCTAATTTTAGGATTAGCTTCATGATACTGGTAACAAAATAATGAACCTTTTTACAGTGTTTAGCCTGAAGTAAGGGGCTATGTTATATTTAAGCAGAAATTGCTAGCATATGTCAGCAACGATATGGTTACTTGTATATGTGGGAACTGAATAATGAACCCTTGTACAGTGCTTAGCCTGAAGTAAGGGGCTATGTTATATTTAAGCAGAAATTGCTGACATATGTCAGCAACGATATGGTTACTTGTATATGTGGGAACTCCACTTATTCATTTAAGAACATTGTTGAAGGCCACTTCAAATATTTTAAAACACTGACCTCCTGAAAGCATCTTTATAATTCCAAAGACACAAAACAATACACTTGGCATACATTACACTTTGAATGAGAAGAAAAGGATATCAAAGATGCACTACTAATAGTTTCTTAGAACAGGAAAGACACTTGAGTAAATTTTGTTCCGTCGTAATTCTACATCCTTTCGATCATGTGAAGTACTCACAACAAGTCCTAAACAATTATATTGGTCAACTGCTTCTATAAAGCCATCCCAAGTTTAACACTAGGAGGCCAATTTTGTAGAGAAGTCCTGCTGAAAATACATTTATGTCGTTGTTTATTTTGAGTCCTCCACAAGAAGGCAACCAGGCCATAGCCCTTGGTAGAAAAGGGAGTCCGTGACGTAAAACCGGAACAATGTTGCTAATTTTGAGTATATGCTTACTGATCTGCACACTGTGATATGAAGGAACTTCAATTTTAACTCTAAATTACTAATCACAACAATGTCATTTGCATATGCAATAATATTCAGTCTTGTCAAGCCTATAGTGTAGCTAACGTTCATGGAGGAATTCTCACTAATCAATGAATCTATGTAAAATTTAAATAAAAGAGGGGATAAAACACCCCTCTGTCTCACTCAACTTCCAATACAAAGTCCTGCTTGAGAAACCACTCCAAATAAGATTTGCTGATTGCTTTCTTAGGTAAGGCAGTAGTAAAAACACAACATCATGTGTAACAGCTGTCTCCAATAATTTCCCACCAAGTAAACCAGTGGTCAATTGTATAAAACGCTTTAGATAAATAAAAAAATTTTGCAATTCCAGATTTCGTATGTTTTAAGTATTCATAAAATGCTTTCTTTATATAAAAACAAAATCAAATGTTGACAAACCTATGGCTAAAGCCAAACTGCCTAAAATGAATTTCCTCTGACAAAATAAGAAGTATATGAGTCTCAAAAATCTTAAGTAAGTTTGATGACTGCATGGTTGGTCGACAGCTGCCAAACATGGCCAAATATAGGTTGTAATGTTACCAACTGCATATCATTGAGAGTGTCCGTGTGCACAAGCCCCCATGTACAGTTATTTAATTAATAAAAAAAATAGAAAGAATATGTAATATAAGTAATTTGCTGAGCAAAACTCAGCAAATTTCTCTTAAAAATAATTATTTGAAAAAGAGAGAGAGAGAGAGAGAGAGAGAGAGAGAGAGAGAGAGAGAGAGAGAGAGAGAGAGAGAGAGAGAGAGAGTATAATAATTGAGAATGTAAAGTAACATTTGGATATGAGAGGGAGTGCCTGCGTGCAAATGTCCCCATGTTTTCAATATGAGAGGGAGAGCCTAAGTGCAAATGCCCCCCTGAGAGAGAGAGAGAGAGAGAGAGAGAGAGAAAGAGAGAGAGAGAGAGAGAGAGAGAGAGAGAGAGAGAGAGAGAGAGAGAGAGAGAGAGAGAGAGAGAGAGAGAGAGAGAGATATTGCTACTATCACTCAGAAAACAGAAAAAAACAATCTGTGCTCATCAGCGAGGAGAAAAAATAAAGAATCACAAAACGTTAAACCATGAAGGCAGCAGGTGACGTGTCCATAGGCAAACAGAACCCTTCTGAGTTATGCAAGCAATCCCGATACAATATACGATACCATAAAATATTCCCAACTGATTTATTTATCCATTCTTGCTGCAGCAACCGCACCATATGTTAAGATATTTATCACGCTATTGCTGTCAAGGCCTCTTGGCAGGTGGTCGCCTTTGGCCCGAAGAATGAGAATGGTGTATATTTCATCTCCTGCCCATTTGTTAGACTCAAGTCACGCATCAAAAAGTACCTTCTGCCTTTTATCAGTTGATGAATGTCGACTTCTTTTGCAAATACGCAACGGTATGGTATCTGGGAATGTACACGCACACTTACATACACACATACACATGCACACACAAACACACACACACTCACTCAAAGTACCTTCTAACTCTTATCGATTGATGAATGTTGACGTCTTTTACAAATACGCGACGGTATGGTATCTGGGAACGTACAAACACACACACACACACACAATACTGAATACACAGCAGTCACAATCTAAGTCTTTTTACTTGTACTTAATACATACACTATACACGTATACTTACTTTACTTAATATATACCTTATATAAATCTATGTTCTCTAGCATTTAAGTCACCAATGCTAATTCACACTGAACATGAAATGCAAACCTGTTTGAGTTTCCTCATGAAAAATATCATCGTTTATATTCGTATCACTTAAGCTTCTGTATTAAAAACTAATGTGAATTGCTAGGAAATGTTTATTATACTTCTTCATTTACTGTCAGCGTAGCTTACTTAAGCCTCTCCAGACCTCTGGAGAAAGGTCAAAATGGTTCAAATTTCAGACTCTAAATGAGTCTGTGGGTTACCTCTTAACAGTTGGATACCTTATACATTTTCCTTTTAAAACCATCATATGTCGACAGAAAACCGATCATAAGCTAAATGGCTCCATATATATTACTCTTTGACTTTGACTTGTGTGGCCTCCAAGATTTTATTTCCTAATCCTTTGGACGCATTCTGGCCCACAGCAGGGCGTTAGGAAAAATATCCAACCTTTCTTCCCCTGCTCTAATCTATATGTCCATCCCCATTTAAATGGGGATTAAAACAGCAAACAAGAATTCTTTATTATACCTGCTACATATCTGGAGTATTATCATTGTTAATATGCTAAGGACAATCATATAAATAATGATAAAGAACGTTTTTCTTTTCTTAAAAAAGAATGGATGGATCTCGTCTTCCAGAAAGCGAGTGAGCGGTTCAGTCTGTACAACAAACAAACAAACAAACATTTATTTCCATTTTTGTACAATTGTTATTCTTCTAAGATTAAACGTAACTTATAAGTAGACATGTAATTGAACTAATAAGTAAGAGGGTAATACATACAGTTAAATTATATGTAGCTTTCCTAGAAAATAATAATGCTGTAATAAAAATGTTAACAATAATGTTATTAATAAAGTAGTAATAATAACACTCGATACAGTATCGTTATTATCGGCATCATCACCATATTTATTTTCCTTACAATGAGAATAATTAGTTCTTAACTTAAAGAACACAGAAGTCGATATCAGTTTACATATAGAGAGGTTAGTGTTTAGGGAAATTGAATTAAATCATTAAGTTTAGTTTATGTGTGAGCAGCAACTATTTGTCCAGAAGAAAACTATATAGTTTGCCTTTGAAAGCTGCGAAGGAGGATGCATTTTTTTTATGCTTTGGAATATTGTTCTATAGTATTGGCCCTTTAATAGTGATCATCTTTGAACCTGCTTCTGTGTTTGTTCTCTGAATAAAGAGCTCACTGCTCTGTCTTGTGTTGGTTCCCCTTATATCCCTGACTGTGTGATAGAAGGAATATATACGATGCATATGAAGTTCTCCTGCGAGCGTTATGGAATCTCTTCAAAACTAAATGCAAGAATACACGGGAATAAGCTATTCCCTACTTATATTCCAGAAATTTTTTCGCTACCGTCCTTATCAAACAACAACAATACACACACACACACACACACACACACACACACACACACACACACATATATATATATATATATATATATATATATATATATATATATATATATATATATATATTCTCACTGAGTCATGCAATGAGAGTGCAAGAGAGTGAAGCTGTGAGTGAGACAGAGAGATAGCGAGAAGAGAGCAAAAGAGAAGATCAACACTGGCAGACGCTGGTGTAATGACAGCTGTTAAAACGTAATAAGGGTGTTGAAGGCTTCAACCAGCTACCTCCAAACTACCTTTTGGTACTATCGTGTAGCCAAACCCAGGTCGAGAAAATGACGTGTTTGGTTTGGTTTGAACCTCAGATCCAGACGCTTTAGCTGGGAAACAGGATGAGGGAGTCTGACAGTCCCAGACACGACAGGCAAGGATTGGTTATGACAAGAAAGGGGATCGTCGTAGCGTAGCGGTAGAATGCTCGACTCGGGAGGTAAAGGCCCTGCGTTCGAACCCACGGCGGGGCGGTAGGAAGGGCATCCAGTCTTAATTCCACAGCTTCAATCAGTCTGCGTCAATCCCCAAAAGAGGAATAAGAGTGACACAAGAGGTAAAAAAAAAAAAAAGAAGTATGACAATAGAAAAAAACAAAGTTGGAGATATGCAAGTATGAAGCTCAACATAAACTGGGGTCATCTGCAAAGCTGACATAAATATTTGTTCAGGAAATGGATACTGTAATTATGAACCTGAAAAAATTAATATATAATGTTACTTAGAATTCAGATTGGCGTTATGTTTCCAAGCTGACAAAAGACATGCTCAAGGAAAACTGGAGGTAAACCATATCGGTGTTTCTAGGGCAGAGAGACTAAACACAGCCAATTAACTTTGACATTTCACATGCCCTTATTGTGACCCTTGGGTGACCTGACCACAAGGGTAAGTCTCAGGGTAAATGGGCATGGCGTCAAATATCTTAACAAACTATATTATTTCCCTGTTAGGTGAACCTTGTAACTCAAACTTTTGTGAAAATGAAATTATCTCCCTCCCATAGAGTTCATTTTTCTAACCGGGTAAAATTTCAGGGTAACGGAAAAATTGTATGCTAAGTCAAATCTGTTGAAAGTGGGTGGGAACTACTGCTTTTTATTATTATTATTATTATTATTATTATTATTATTATTATTATTATTATTATTGTCATTATTATTACTATTATTATTATTATTATTATTATTATTATTCAAAGAACTGTACATGAGGACGTGCCCACGGGCACTCCACGTGATATGCTATTGTTAACATTACAGTCAATTATTATTAAAGTATTTCAATTCGTTTTTATATAACAATTTTAAGTAATTAAGAATAAAATATTGTATAAAAATACTTATTTTTGGTAAACTTTTATCTAGTTCACATCAGAGGCTCAAAGATTCCATAATTCTGGATTAGTTTACATGTAGCAATCGTGTTTTCATTAGCTCTTTCTGAATGCTATCACTTAAGTCAGATCTCCATTTACAGAGATGATTTTCAAAAGATATTACATAAACACTACAGACAGTTTGAAGAAGATATAGTATAACAGTACATAGAGAAACAATGATTTGATTACAGAGTAATAAGACCATGCATATACATGAATGCACACATATTTATACGTATACATGCATGTAAACATATATAAATGACTAATTAGATGAGTAATTTGAGATACCACAGTGTGTGCATATATATATATATATATATATATATATATATATATATATATATATATATATATATATATATATATATATATATATATAATTCTTAATGGTAAGGAGAACAAAATTATACGGTAATTTTCCTTTTGAGGCGTATGATGCGAATATAATAGATAGGAAAGCCGCCTTTTCAATAATAATAATAATAATAATAATAATAATAATAATAATAATAATAATAATGTTTTCAGGAGGTACAAGAGTACCTGATAATGATCCAAGTTTTATGTAGAAGCATAAAGAATGTTTGATGTTATATAAAAACGAATATAAAGTTTCCCATAACCAATTCCTATAGGCCTAGTACCAGTAGTATGTAAAGCTGGACATATCTGATCCACAATTCTATACGAGTGTGATGTATTACACACTAACAATACATTGCACAATACACCTTTAAATTTCCTTTGCGAAGAATATGGAAAAAAGTAAATATTTACTTTCACACACCTCACTGTGAAAAAAAAAAATCTCAAGTTTATCATAATATGAAGTTAGGTTTGCTTAGACTAGTTAAGTTTGTTCCGCAAGTTAAGAAAAGAGTTGGTAATCGAAATTATTGCTATTTCAACGTTTAGTACTTTTATATAACACATGGCGTGTGTGAAAATAAACAATTATAAAAAAAAAATTCCTTTTCTTCAATCACGTTGGCTAATAAAAAACAGATGTTTTCATTTTACAGTACTTCTACTGCCAGTAATTGTATGCTCAGGCTAACGGTAATACATCCTCTATCATCAATATCACCAAAATAAAAAAATAAAGTAATAAATAATTTAATAAAAAGGGCCGTAAAGTAATTTAAAAAATTACCAAAATCGTGCTCACCTCCGAAAGTGGGTTAAACCCTTCGTCACTACCCGTTCTGTCTTGTTTAAGATCGCCCTTCACCCCTATATATTTCCTTACTGCTTCCTAGTTCACTATTACACGCGTAAAATATACAATAAGTGTTCATAATTCACTGTCATATCAAATAACACACAATAAATAATTACTATAATCACTATCACGTTATGCAAATCCACATGACTCCACGCAGTCGGCTTTATCAAACATAACAAACGGGGGAATTGGATGCAGAGAATAAATTGATGTCATTGGTTGAATAGTTATTTAAGAAAGAAGCTCATTGGTTGAAGAGGCGAGAGGATACCTCTGTGGAATGTATCTAGTATGTTGATTAGTTACCTTGATAGCTGAGGGGGGAAATGGAAACACATTGATATTTTTCCTCTTACCAGGTATTTTTGCCTTACCTGTCTCTGTCTCTCTTCTTACTAGTCAAATAACTGTAATTAGCGAATTAATCTGTGGAGAAACAATTGATTTCTATAACAATACTAATGGTAATAGAAACAATAATAACAATAATGATAATAATAATTCATAATAGTACGTGCATAAATAAGGGATTGAGACATACATCAC
>JAXCGZ010022921.1:70000-87500 GCA_037179515.1 Halocaridina rubra
AGCTCGCGTGTCTCGGTCGAATAGTAAGAATTTTGTTACCGGGGGGAGGGGATCAAAATTTTAGAGATGCTTAAGTGCGGCATGGCTGAAAAAAGATTGGGAACCACTGATCAATTATCTCTTTATCTATCTCATCTCCATCCTGAGCAGATATTCATCTATTGCAAACATTATACACACAAATTGCCTGGAGCCTGCCAACAGTTATATCAATATGGATTTTACCTAGGAGCGAGTGCCGTTGATACATAGGCAATACAATTATACATTCTGTATTCCAGTTACATCCTGGAGATTGGAAAGGACTGGGAATCTCAGGAACTGGGACTCAGTGAAGACCTGTTCCTATTCCAAGCTTTAAAAAACATGTACAAAATATGAAACATATGGCATCGTATTTATCACATGTCGACAGCTCAAGACACTGGGAAATAACCTTATAGGACTAGCAACAGTCAAATTCCGTTTCTTTTCAAATATATTTTGCTGGATGTCTGTGTAATACATCTCCACAGTGCAGTTCTTTATTTTTTTTTCGAGTAATAAAGTCTTCACTTAAATAATGAATTTCATCTACCATTTCACTATCATGACTTAGAACTAACCAATAAAAAATATGTGAATATAATATGCGTTCTATCTCATAATTAAATATAAGGCTTAAACAGATAATTTGATGCTATGTGAAAACTTATTTTTTTCCTTGTTTAGAAAATTGTCTAACATGTTAAGTACACAGTCCTGGACATTATCTCTCTTGTAAACAACTAAACTACTTATGGTAAAATTTCTTACATAGATTTGTATAAGCTTTATGTAAGCTAATGAAGTTATATATGTGAGGACGATTTTTCAAGTGTCTCTGGTCAATATATATATATATATATATATATATATATATATATATATATATATATATATATATATATATATATAAAGAGGCAGCTGTGAACAATTCTTCTGTATTTCAGAGCACAGCTGAGCTTTTCAAAAGAGCACTTATTTCAATCAAGTTGAATAATATATTCAAATTCGTTTCTTATATTCATAAGAAAGTATTATAACAGAAAATAAAGATATACATAAATATCATGATGTAGATATTAACTTAAAATCTATATTCATATATATATATATATATATATATATATATATATATATATATATATATATATATATATATATATATATATATATATATATATATATATATGTGTGTGTGTGTGTGTGTCACTCAAGGCACAGTTTATTACATAGTTATACCAGGTCATTAAAGGCCAATTCGATGTTCAATCCAGGAAAAAATATTTATATATATTAAGTCACCCATTACTTTGACATATATTTAGTCACCCATTAAATTTCAATTAATTACAAAAAAGAAAATAGAACACCCGTGCTTAAACGCAGAAAAAAAGAACTATGTTTTTATATATAAATAAAAATATTTAATGTGTATTTTAAAATAAATCGGTTTTTGATGACATATTAGATATATGTTTTCACGCACAACAAAGTAAATATGAATTAATTTCAAAATGCGTTAAGGGAACAGACAAAAAATTACAGTGAAATTGAAGAAGCCTACAAAAATCCTGTGACATTTATAACAAACATATAAAGAGTCATGTTTTAATTTGTGAAATATTTCACTGACACTCTCAAAGTGCCAAGATCTATGGAAGTAATTACTCCAAAAAAAAATTACAAAAGTCTGAGGTAGTCTATGACTGAGGCACCTTATCAGAGATTGTCGAAACTTAAGTAAAAATAATTCTCTTTGACGCCCAAAAGTAGCATTTTGCATTCCTAATTATTATTATTATTATTTAAAAAAAAAATGTCTATTTTCCAACTCAGCAATAAACAGGAAAGATGTTCCATTCACATTTTCTTTTAGAGGCCAACATGCACATTATATTTTTTTCTTATACATATATATACACGATACACATTTGTATCTGTTAAGACACACTGGCGGCGATATACACGCTTCACACATACTTAAAAATACAGCACCAAAAATTATGTACCTTAGACGGTTGTGTTTTTTTTATCATTATTTATATTGTTTGACATTACTCGTCCTTTGGTTTTGTCTTTATATGCAAATTATTAAATGATTATCAATTTGAAACTTTGACAATACTATTTCAATGGCCACTACTCCCCTTGTAAGGGGGTGGCCTAGTCAAAGCGCACACATTCACCAATATAAGTTTATTTCGCGTTGAAAGTGCCATCGTTCATCACGTCACTCATTCTATTTTTACATATTCCATATTTCCAGAATCAAAATACATTTTCTACTAGTTCCATTTTTTTTTTGCAGACATTTAGCATGCATAATGGTAACATTTCCAGCTATTGACACTATAAATAAGCATCCAGTTTTCTGCTGGAAAATAAAATCTTACAAAGACACTCAGCATCACAATATCTGAAGTTTCTGATAAAACCCCAATTTCCAGTACAGATGTATGTACATCGACTTTGTCTTTAATTGCAAAACCACAGTTTGAATTGGGAATTAGACTTCCTAAGTACTGTCAACACCTGGAAGCTCGAGATAAGAGCTCTCCCATAGACGCTAAACTTGGGTTTCAGAACCACATTTATGTCTGGAGGAATGCCCGTGATGGTGTTTATGTGGGACAGGATATCGTTGTACATACCCATGAACATCGGGAAGCCCATCGTGGTGATGACGTTGTTGAGGCACATAATGCACAGGCACATGTTTATGCATATGTACAGCATTTTGTGTTAAGTGAGGTGCTTGAAGGTATGGTGGAAGAGGTTGCTTTCTTGCAGTGAATCTCCTGAAAAGCTGCTTCCAGGAGTTTAAAACCCTTCCATTAATGAGAAAGAGACCTCCCATGATACCCACAGCCATAGACATGAAAATCTTCAACATGAAGACTTCCATGTTCGGCCTGACGGCAGGGTCACGTAGCCAGCGTTCGCGTTCCACGTATTCGTAAAACGTGGCACCAACCTGTAAAACAAATTAGTGAAAGGTGAGCATTTCTGGTATTAAGTTAGAGTATTTTGATAATACCCAAAGCGGGCAAATATAACGCAAGAGCTGCACAAAAGACCCACAGCTGTATAAAGATTAATAATACACACTAAAAACAACATTCTTCAGGTCGTTCAGGTAAATGAATACTTAAAAACTCAACAATTACATGTCATATTTATTTACTTAGACATGTATTTGTTAATTTACTCACCTGGCAGGTAGCAGGTACCATGTAGAGAACAGCTACGACGCCTACTCTGGCCGCCGTGACGTCTACCCTATCTGTCTTCCTGCCCTCCTCCCGGAGACGACCTCGGGCTCTCCAGAGGCACGCAAATACCACCAGCACCAACGTCGCCCCCGTCACTAAATAGAGAAATTGGGGAACCAAAACGAATCTCACCAACGTTTCTGTGTTTTGCTGACCCGCGTAACAAGTACCTGTGGATAAAAGAAAACAAATTATAAGAAAGCAAAGTTAAAGACTGTCGCTCCAAATTTAAAGAAAATTCATTTAGTGCCTTCAAGTAGTCAAACAAATCATAACCTTCGCGCCCCATCATGGTCTGAGGTTAGCAAGGGCATGCACTCAGGGTAAGGATTACATCTGCCAAAACAAGTCCTTCGCAAGAAGGCAACCGTCCTAGCCCTTGGTAGAAAGGGGAGTCCGTGACGTAAAACCGGAACAATATATATATTTATATATATATATATATATATATATATATATATATATATATATATATATATATATATATATATATATATATATATATTCTTGTAGCTCACAAACTAGTGAAATTACTTGCTATACTTCTGTGTAAAGTTCAACATAAAAAAATCCTTTTACTCTAATGGATACTGGAAGTGTTACCCAGTATATAGGTCGCAAAACAATAAAATAATGGACATCAGTTGCAAAAAAATCAAATCCTTTTCTTTACTATGGGCATTAAAAGTGCAACATAGTTTGCAAAACAAGAAGAAACCACCTCTAAAGGTAATAAAATTCAAATACAATTCTTAGAGGACCGCTTTAGCGGCACGGTAGAATGCTTAACTCGAAAGGAGCTGAATCCTCATTGGATCCAATCCGTCTATGTCCAGCCCCGAATGAGGACTAACAGTTACACATAAAATGTAAAAAAGATCATATCCTTCTTTTTATAAGTGTACTCTTAGCTTTGTACCAGAATAGTCATTGTAAACTGGAAATAAACGTTTGTTTGTTTGTTATATGAGTCCTAGAAGTGCAACTCACAACAATGGCTGCAAAACAAAATTACTGTTTCTGATAGTAAATAAAAACTCCTGTTGATAGCTTTTGTATTCATTCCACGCTCACATCCGCCATCTCTAAAGCTAAAAACAAAATAAGAAAAGATAAAAAAAACGTCTCATGAGAAGTTGACAAATAATTCTCCTCTTGGTAAATGAAGCACTGATGGAGATTCGTCCATGCTAGACAGCGCTCATTATCTGGCCCGTCACTCAACACTAACTACCCTTTCCATCATTGGCCACCACCCCTCTCTCTCTCTCTCTCTCTCTCTCTCTCTCTCTCTCTCTCTCTCTCTCTCTCTCTCTGAAGGTTTACCAATGGATTACATCAAATGCATTTCGTATTTCGAAATCTCTCTCTCTGAAAATTTACTAATGGGTTACATCAAATGCATTTCGTATCTCTCTCTCTCTCTCTCTCTCTCTCTCTCTCTCTCTCTCTCTCTCTCTCTCTCTCTCTCTCTCTCTCTCTCTCTCTCTCCGTTCTCACTACCAGTTTTGGAGATGGGAAATTATTCCATGACGAAACCATCTTGCAAATTTATCCATAAACATTATAAGTTGAACGACCTTCGTTGCAAATAATTGCTAAGTCTAAACCATCTGCGCATTGTTCAGTAATTTCCAGTGTCTCTGCATATTCAAGCACAGGCCTAAGTATTCGCTTTGTTAATGAGATTATGAGAAAGCAATTTAGATAACTGTGGTCTAGCATATTTTGAGTTAACAAAGACTCTAGTATATCAATTGGACATCAGTGATATGCTGTACATTCTTCTTCTTCTTCTTCTTCTTCTTCTTCTTCTTCTTCTATTGGCATTTCTTTCCACATTCATTTGTAGTCGTTCTTTCTCACTAGTCACTTAAAAAGTGTAAGTTTTGGTTCATTAGGTTCCAACCATGGTAGCTATGAACACAAAACCGTACAGGGGAAGACTACTCAACAGATTATCTCCAGAGATTCCCCCTCCAACACCCTTTCTGCCTGAAAGCCTCAATCCCTAGCCTCATTTCCAGCACCAGCCTCACCCGTACTGACTGGAAGCCATTGGCTGTTACGTGTTGTTAAAGAAATCTTTGGAGTCCATTTATTTTTATGAATATTCCAGCGAGTGTTTAACAAAAGATGAGCTTCCCTTAGGGTCAAATTAGCATTTAAGTGCCCTGGAAGATCTCAGGTCCAAGCATCGGTCCCTTCCCCCACCCCTAAACCATCTGATTTGCATCTTGTTTAGTGTTGCAAATACATGCGATGCTTAAAAGCTGAACAAACGTAGACATTTCTATGTTAAACACCTTTTTCCTTTCAGAGAGACTTTTATGGTGTTCTTTTACAGTAAGTAGTATGCTGCTTTTGTCAAGGGAGTGATGTATTAACGTGATGAGTAATTTATGAGAGTAAATGATTTATACTTATAAAGTAAATTTTTGCAGATATGGCATACAGCATCAGCAGCAATAAGGTATTATCAATATCTATTAAAAAAAAAACCGTGTTATCTCGGGAAATCACATAGATATATGCATTTCAATATCAAAAGAAATATATACCATTAACATAATACAAACAGACTATACCAGACAAATAAGAAATTAGCATAAATATATGAAATAACAAATACATAAGAAAACCTATTTTAAATAAAAAAAACCGCTGAAAATTTCATCAAAATTGTCACTAAAAAGATATGGACAACGTTATGAGGAGATCAAGAAATAAATGAATATAAATAATGCAATAAATAAATAAATAAATAAATATATAAATGAGAGAATCTCCAACATCTGTTACAGCCTTAAGTTGAAATTTAATTACCCGGTCATTTGCAGAAACACATAATGACACCATTAGCATATATAACTCTGCCTTTATATACTCCATTTTTACTGGTCTAAGTTTTTACAAAGGCTGCTGTCAGCTCCTTCACCTTCTCCTCCTCCTCCCCCTCCCCCTGTAGAAGATTTAGTCAGGTACACTAAAACAAAAGCTCTCTCTCTCTCTCTCTCCTCTCTCTCCTCTCTCTCTCATATATATATATATATATATATATATATATATATATATATATATATATATATATATATGCAAAATAAACTGTTATATCACAGCACAATATGAAGCAAAAAAAAGGCCCATAAATAAAACACCAAAAGAAGCGAAGATGTACTATATATTACGACTGGACTCCAGTCCTCTTCATATATGTATATGTGTGTATATTATATATATATATATATATATATATATATATATATATATATATATATATATGTGTGTGTGTGTGTGTGTGTGTGTGTGTGTGTATATACATATATATATATACATACATACATACATACATACACATAAAGCTACAGGTCCTGATGACATATCCCCTCATGTGCTTAAAAAATGCGCAAACACAATATCAGTGGCACTAAGTATCATATTTAAGGAGTCACTGGAGTCGGGGGAGATTCCAAGATGCTGGAAACAAGCAAATGTGATACCTATCTTCAAAAAGGGAAGGAGGGATACGGCTCTGAACTATAGACCAGTTTCCTTGACCAGCATAGTTTGCAAAGTTATGGAGAAACTACTAAGGAAACATATCTCTCTTCACTTGGAATCCTTCAACTTTTTGTCAGTGAGGCAACATGGCTTCAGAGAAGGAAGATCAACAGTAACAAACTTATTAGAATTTTATGATGAGGTAAGCCAAATCTTACAGGAAAGAGAGGGCTGGGCAGATTGCATATTCCTAGACTTCCAGAAAGCGTTTGACACTGTTCCACATGGGAGACTTATTAGGAAGCTGCAAGCAATGGCTAGAATAGGTGGAAATGTCTTGGAATGGATAAAAACTTACTTAGAAGGAAGGGAACAGAGGGTTAGAGTAAGACACTCAGTGTCTGAATGGAGAAGAGTTAGTAGTGGAGTTCCACAGGGTTCAGTTTTAGGGCCACTTTTGTTCCTTGTATATGTAAATGACCTACCAGAGTCTGTAAATTCATTCATGAATATGTTTGCAGATGATGCAAAGATTGTGAAGAAAGTAAAAAACGAGAACAATGGTAGAGAACTTCAGGAGGATCTAAATAATCTGCATGAGTGGTCAGAAAAGTGGCTAATGAAATTCAATACCTCAAAATGTAAGGTAATGAGAATGGGTACAAGTGCAAGAAGGCCCAAGCTTGACTACTCGGTGGCTGGAGTACAACTTCAAAAGACAGAAAATGAGAGAGATCTAGGAGTAAACATACTGGCAGATTTGTCTCCAGAAATACATATAAATGGCGTAGTAAGGGCAGCATATGCATTCTTATCAAACGTAAGGGTAGCCTTCAGGCACATGGACAAGGAAATGTTCAGAAATATTTATGTAACCTATGTGAGGCCAAAACTCGAATATGCAGCCCCCTTTTGGAATCCGCACTTGAAAAAGCACATAGCTAAGCTTGAAAAAGTTCAAAGACATGCCACGAAACTGGTGCCAGAAATACGCAATCTCGATTATGATGAGAGGCTGAGGGAATTAGACTTGCCATCACTCGAAGCTAGAAGAGTAAGGGGGGATATGGTGACAGTCTTTAAATTCCTTCATGGTTATGATAGAGTGGATAGGGATCGATATTTCGATATGGCTGGCTCTAGAACTAGAGGTCATAGTTTGAAGCTTCGGAAGAAAACTTGTTTGCAGGATGTAAGGAAATACTTTTTCAGTGTAAGAGTAGTTGATAATTGGAATTCGCTAAGCGAGGAGGTAGTTAATGCTATCTCAATCCATAGTTTTAAGGACAGGTATGATAAGTATCACTAAGTCTAAAAATGGAACCGATCAGGAGACGGGAAGATACGAGCTTTGGGCTCTTTCCCGTAAACACAATTAGGTAATCACAATTAGGTAATCACACACATATATATAATATATATATATATATATATATATATATATATATATATATATATATATATATATATATATATATGTGTGTGTGTGTGTGTGTGTGTGTGTGATTACCTAATTGTGATTACCTAATTGTGTTTACGGGAAAGTGCCCAAAGCTCGTATCTTCCCGTCTCCTGATCGGTTCCATTTTTAGACTTAGTGATACTTATCATACCTGTCCTTAAAACTATGGATTGAGGTAGCATTAACTACCTCCTCGCTTAGCGAATTCCAATTATCAACTACTCTTACACTGAAAAAGTATTTCCTTACATCCTGCAAACAAGTTTTCTTCCGAAGCTTCAAACTATGACCTCTAGTTCTAGAGCCAGCCATATCGAAATATGTGTGTGTGTGTGTGCACACACACACACACACACACACACACACACACACACACACATATATATATATATATATATATATATATATATATATATATATATATATAAACGATTAAATGCTTACTTACAAAACTACGGTCAGGAAAAACTCATTAAATCTATTATATTATTAGTTTAATTTAAACATAGTTTGATGATAAATTCATTATTTAATCAATTAATACATTAACTGATTAATTAAAAAAAAATAATGCTTACTTTCATATCAACAGCTAAGGAAAAATCTCTTGAAATTTATTATAAAATTTACTGAGTATAAATTTTGGTTTCGTTAGATTCACTGCAAAATCGTTGAAGAAATATATAAATAAATATTTAAATAAATGAATAAGAAAGTTAATAATTGTAGTAAACATTTACTTTTACACCAACAATTACGAAAAATTGCAAACAATCTATTATATACTTAATCTAATTTGCAATTGGTTGGGTAAGGAGTAAATATACTATACTAATTAAACAAATAAATAAGTAAATAAACAAACAAACAACAAAAGCAGGATATATGTATACTTCACATCTGGAAAAAAATCCCATGAAATTGATTAAATTAGATCAGGTATGTTGAGGTGAGTTATTTGTTTACCCTCAGCTAAGAAAAGAGTTGATATTGAAAGTAATTTTTGTCAATTGCTTTACACACACACACACACACACACACACACACACACACACACACACACACACACACACACACACACATATATATATATATATATATATATATATATATATATATATATATATATATATATATATATATATTCGGTTTCGGTTTTACGTCACGAACTCCCTTTTCAACTAAGGGCTAGGACGGTTGCCTTCTTGCGAAGGACTTATTTTGGCAGATGTAATCGTTACCCTGAGTGTATGCCCTTACTAACCTCAGTCCGTGACTGATATATATATATATATATATATATATATATATATATATATATATATATATATATATATATATATATATATATATATATATATATATTAGCAATTATTTAATGAACTAAAAAAAAAGTAACATAGTAATGTTTTTATTATATGGAGCTTAGACGCAAAAAAAAAAAATAGTAAAAAATCGTTCCTTCTCTTGTTTAGAGACAAAGAAATGCTACTCGAATACTAATCAACACAACGGCCCCGGTACAGCTCATCCGTCGTTGAGCTCCCCCCCCCCCAAAAAAAAAAAATAAAAGCTGAACAAGGGCTAATAATGTTCACATTCGAATATTGCAAGAGAGATGAAGCTCTTTGAAATAACTAATGATATAAAATAAGAAAACGCAAAAAAATATCTTTTTGATACGCGGAAAGTTTTGTTATAGGGTATGAATATCTACTACTACTACTACTGCTGCTGCTGCTATTACTACTACTACTACTTTTTATACTACTACTACTACTACTACTACTACTACTACTACTACTACTACTAATAATAATAATAATAATAATAATAATAACAACAACAACAACTACGGTAATAATAATAAAAAAAAATAATAATAATAATAATAATAATATTAACAATAACAACAATAACAATAATAAAAATACTAACAATAATGATAACAGCAACAATAATAATAGCAATAATAATAATAATAATAATAATAATAATAATAATAATAATAATAATAACAATAATAATAATGGTGATTATTGCATTATTAATAATTAACAAATAAATTAAAAATGGCTTTCGAAAATTCATTCATAGAGACTAACTTTCCATGAACTATCCTTCCCCCACACACACACACACACACACACACACACACACACACACCACACAAAATGACAATTTAAAAAAGTTGAGTCTTATATATCTTAGTCATAGACTCTAAAAAAAAACACACACACAGACAAATGATAATTTTGACCTTTTCATATCTAGGTTATAGAGACTATATCTACATAAATTATCCATATAAAATAGAAAATATATATAAATAAAAGAATTGTCAACCACAAAAGATTACATTGAACCTCACAGAGTTCTATCATAAAGACAATAGCCCGATTTCTTAAACAGTGTAAACCTATAATACCATACTGTTAGTTAGTTAGACACACACAAATGGATTTCATTAACGCATCTGACGCGGTTCTGTGTATGGCTAGAATCCCGTACGGGATCCTAGCCCATACACAGAACCAAGTCAGATGCATTTATGAAATCCATTTATGTGTGTCTAGATAACTAACAATATGGTATCCTAGGTTTACACTGTTTAAGGAATCGGGACCATATCTCCATAATTTACCCCCAACACAGCACCGTCAACCGGAGAAAACACTCCTCACAATTGGCCAACTGGAGGTAACGCATCTCATAAATAAGTAACTGGAGATAGAGCACCTTAATTTAGGTTAGGTTATACTAGGTTATCTTCAGTAAGTCAAGCATGAGGAGTGCCCTCTCGACTTGACAGCACTGAGGTGCGTCTCCTCCATTTTATCCAATAAAAAATATGTACAAATATATTTTGACCTTTACATGAAGTCTCCGTGGCTAAATGGTAGCGTCCGCGACTTTGTGTCGGCAGGTCGAGGGTTTGCGCCCCGTCACGGACTGAGGTTAGTAAGGGCATACACTCAGGGTAACGTTTACACATGCCAAAACAAGTCCTTCGCAAGAAGGCATCCGTTCTAGCCCTTAGTAGAAAAGGGAGTTCCAGACGTAAAGGAGAATCATATTTTGACCTTTATATAGCATACTCGTGAGGTCTGAATACCAGTGACTTTCACTCAAGATTTTCGCCTCTAAAGTTTTGGACTGGGGGGGGGGGGGAAATGCAGATGGCCAAAATAAAAATAAAATAATTTTAAACACAAAAATTAATTTTGAGCCTTACATATCTTAGTCATAGAGCCTAAATACCATTAACTTTCACACATGATTTTCGCCTTTAAAGTATTTGGACTTGAAGAGGATAATGCAGGAGATGAAGCGATAAGATAATTTTTGACTGGGAGTATGAGGCTACATATTACATGGCCTATCATGATTTAAACAACAACTCGGACCTTGCTGATGTTAATAGCTATAATTCCTTCCAAGTAACAACATCCTTGTTTGCTTAAGTAAAGGTCTTAAAGCAACGAATTTATACAAGGGTTTTCTTAATACCAAAAAGCCTCTGAGAGATACGATGTCTTAAGTCTGACTTATGAGCCAAATCTGTTTATTGGTGTTCTTAGCTCTTGTTGCTTTGCTCTTGCAAGTTTTTTTCCTCAATGTTTTTTTTTCTTTTTATTTGTCATTCTTTAAGTTCATGTTACTTCACTTACAGTGTGTCTCTATCTATCTATCTATCTATCTATCTATCTATCTATCTATCTGTAGATAATTTTCATTATTAGCTAAGCTCTTTCCTTTAACAATAATAATAATAAGCCAAGGAATTGTACATAAAAAAAAGTCAGTAACACAATATGAATATATATAAAACAGTTAAGAAAGTAAAAAGATATCAGTGTAGATAAGAAAACACACACACACACACAAATATAAAAATATATATATATATATATATATATATATATATATATATATATATATATATATATATATATATATAATGCAATGAAAAATATAAAGTATTCACTAAGTCTGCTGAGCTGACGGGGACACCATTCGAGGGTATTAAAAAAACAAAATGTAATTACACTGTTCTCTCTTTTCATCTTCGGTAAGTTAGCATACAATAAAAAAAAAGATTTACCTCAAAATAAGCAAATACAGAAAAAATATAAAAAAAAACAATAAGGAAGAGATAATTATATACTAAATAAAAATAAAAAGGATAAAATAAATAGAAGAAAAGACATGCACATAATAAAAAAAAAAGATTAATACACACTACATAAAAAAAAAAAAAAATTGACATGTCAATAATAAGGCTGTCTCTGGAGGCACTGCGAGACCCGAATTACCACCCTTTTGGGGTCTAATTCCATTTCCCACAATTCATCTGTTGGCCACTGATCATACAGTTCATGACAGAGAAGAAATTGACTACTCACTCCCTCAGGCGCCATCTTGCCTCTATTGCCAACACTTATATCTTGCCTCCACTGTCTCATATCCTGCCCTGCCACAATGCTTCTTTACTTTGACTTTACATGAGTGTCAATTAAGCGTAAATAGTCTGTGGCATTGAGAGGGGCAGGCCTGAGGGAGGCAGAGGCGTAGGCCTAAAGAAGCAATATGGCGTCTTGCTTTTGCTCACGCATGGCCAAATTCTTCCCCATCTAAGGCTCTGCAATATCATAACTGGAACCGGATTCCTCTTGTATTACCTCCAGCCACATCGAGTTTCTCTGTTATTTTCACCTCTTCTTTTTCTTCTTCTTCTTCATTTCTTCTTCTTCTTCTTCTTCTTCTTCTTTTTCTTCTTCTTCTTCTTCTTCTTCTTAGGCAGCATTTCCTATTTTCATATGGCACTGGCTGTTTTTGAAAGCCTCCTGGAGACTAATATTAATTAATTTTGGGTAAAAAAAATACCCCGCAGAATGCACCCTATGACAACAATCATAACCGATGATCCGAGCTTGGGATCGGCACCGAGTTGGGCTGGATTTCTACCCAAATGGCTTTAATTTCTATGTTATTTCACAATACGACAAACATATATTCTGCACCCAATTCAAACGGCGATCTGATATCAAGTGTGTCTACTTGGTCCCGTTAGTATCTCTCTCTCTCTCTCTCTCTCTCTCTTCTCTCTCTCTCTCTCTCTCTCTCTCTCTCTCTCTCACACACACACACACACACACACACACACACACACACACATACACACAAACACACGCACGCACACACTTTTTGTGTACATCACATATACAAAATGTAATAAAAAAAATTCTCCTAGTTGTCCAGCGTCTTTCCATCTTTCTTCTTCTTCCTCTTCTTCCTTAGCAATAGGCGAGGAACTGAGGACTTGCGCTCCAAGGCTTACAACACGACTACTTTAGACCTCGGAATCGACCACCCACCGCGGAAGTATGGATAATATTTGCACCCTGTTTTGCAGGTAAAGAATCTGCCTTTACTCTTACCTGTAGCTTACCTTCCTCCACCCCAACACAACCCTGATATCATCTTAGAACCCATTCATGGTTTCCATCAAGGAAATCTGACCTCCACACGTCAACCATTTCTTTGAAGACACACAATTTTTCTTATAGTAATCAACAACATCCATAACTAACTATATCGGATTCATCTTATTTAATGATAAAATACTATTATACAATCCTGATTTGTATTTCCATAACCGAACCTCTTATATTACTGTCTATCTTCCTAGTCACCCACCCACAGGCAATGTTCGAGAGAAATATCTAAGGCAGTAACGCACCTGATCACCAGGCAATTTTCTTACCCCGAAAAAAGCAGGTAGGACCTTTTCGTTATCGGTTGGCCAAAATTAATGCCTGCTGTAACATCTCTGAAATATGCACACACACACACACACACACACACACACACACACACACACACACACACACACATATATATATATATATATATATATATATATATATATATATATATATATATATATATATATATATATATATATATATATATTCTTCTAAATCTAGTAAGTTGGGACATATGGTATTGTACCAACATATATATGTTCAGCAAGTATGAACATAGAGATGCATAAGGTGTGGCCATAATCTTAGCATCAAAATTAGTAAAGCTCTTTTGTGTCAGTATTAATCCCCCATTCAAAAGTAAATGGGCACAGATAGGTTGGAGCTGGAAATTAAGGCTGGATGCCTTTCTAACGCCCCGCGGTTGATTAGAACATTAAAGATGGATGCCCGCCTAACGTTCGGCAGTTGATTCAAACATGAGTTTGTCACTCTCTGAGTTGAGGTCTCTAACCACTACGCTACTGTGATCTACCAGGGTAAAGATATTATAATTTACTAAAGTGAAGCTGTCTCGGAGGACTGTGCAATGCAGTCATTATTATTTTTATTCTCAGAGAGGAAAATAGATAGACTGAATAGATAGATAGATAGATAGATAGATAGATAGAGAGAGAGAGAGAGAGAGAGAGAGAGAGAGAGAGAGAGAGAGAGAGAGAGAGAGAGAGAGAGAGAGAGAGAGAGAGAGGAGAGAGAGAGAGAGAATTTCTAAAATGTTTAGATATAAAACACATTCAAAGTATTTCTCTTTAACGGAATAAAAAGTCAAACAGGAAGAGTTACGTAAATAAAGGCGAAAACTACGTCACCTAGCACAGCCCACAGGCGCTTAACAAGACCTCATGCTCCTTAAAGAAGACTCATGGTGTATTCACTTTGTCTGCTGAGCTGACGGGAACATCATTCGAGGGTATTAAAAAAAAAAATGTGTGATTACACTGTTCTTTATATTCATCTTCGGTAAGTTAATATACAATGACTGATTCCTACCTAGAAGATTTCGTAATCAAAACAAGGGCCTCTTGGGGTCGGAATGGACCTCTTAATGCGTGTCTATTAGTCCCTATTCGAGTGGGGGCTGGACGCAGACTTTGGGGCTGGGGGATTCAGGTTGGATGCCCTTCGTAATGCCACACAGTGGGATCGAACCCGTATTACTTGCTTAACGACTCGTGAGCTTTACCACTGAGTTACCGCGGCAGAAAGAAATTTTATGATACCCCCTGTCAACTAAGGAGCTCAGCGAGTACAGCATTCAAGTAAACAGCTTACTGGAACTACAAGAGATTATAGTGTTCTAGGTTATATTTTTTAAAAGGTTTAGGTCTCTAATGAAAGGCAGAGGCGAGGGACAGTGATAGCACTAGAGCCCAACTATAAAACTACTAAATAGCCGGAACCCAGGCCTCTTCTCCAGTCATGTGGACCAAGTGATCTCCAGGCAATGGCTGAACACTCAGGTAGACCTATAAGAAATCACAGACCCTGGGTAATTTGATCTATTTAATAGGTAACGACATGAGGCAGTGAAAGCTACTCTAACCCTGGACCAGGATCGAACCTGAGGCCAGTATATTACAATTTTCATTTGCACTGAAGATTGATCACTAGACAACACGTGCTAACAGCACTGGACTCCAGTTCTACTTAGCACTGTATAGAGAAACCATCGTCATAAACAAACACAACAATAACCCTAACAATATTATTTCTATGGTCAACTAACCATTAAATGTAAAATGCACCTTCCCAAATGGTGCCCATCGTGGTGCCCAATGGGCATAATAAACAACCCGATGCCATAAATCATGGTTGAGTTGGCACGCCTCATATCCATAACAGCCCACCCTCCAGTCACAATATTCTCTATATGATCGAGGTCATAGAAAAAGGGGGTGTGGTCTAAGCGGTCAGAGAGCATGTTAATGGTATCGTATTGTGCTAATCTTATTGGCTTCATTTTCATTTATCTAACTAAATCTTTTTGATACTTTTTGTGTGTTCATTTGTTAACTAATATCTATACAACTGTGTTTGATTTATTGATATATAATCTCTTAGACTCTTAGCTTGGCATTTGGTAAGGGTCTGTATGAATAAGCAGGAGACTGGAAATGGAATTTGATAATTTAATTTAATTCTCTGTAAAACAAAAACTGGTACAAATAACAATTCCCTCTCTCTGTCTGGTTTCTATGTGGGCTACATAGAATTACGATTGTTTATGTAGCGTTTATGCTACAGCAACAAACAAACAAACAAAATTTATTTCCATTAGTGACTTGAGATAAGCATGCGCCAATATTGAGAGCAAGAATAGCATACTTCCCATTAAAACAACTTCAAAAGCTTATAAATCTCTCTCTCTCTCTCTCTCTCTCTCTCTCTCTCTCTCTCTCTCTCTCTCTCTCTCTCTCTCTCTAGTCCAACCACCATGATCCATTTAGTGAAGACCTGCTGACATCCCAACCCCGCCCATGCCTAGCTCGTGCCCATTCCAAGGGCCACGCCCCTGGAAAACACTTGTTCCTTAGGAGGAATTTTCGAACACCCAATTGACCGACTAAGAACTTGGTAAACGTAGAGATTGGGAAATGGAGAGGGGTGTGTGTGTGTGCGCGCTCGAGCGTGTGTGCGTGTATATATATAATATATATATATATATATATATATATATATATATATATATATATATATATATATATATATATATATATATATATATACTGATAAAATATTGAATGGGGAGACAGTTCGGTGTTTTGAGAACTTAACCTCAAGTATATAATGTCATTGTTAAGCTAACCTGTAAGTAATTATTATAACCTGTAAATATTGCAAGTACCTGTCATTATTAATGAAGTATTTAGTCAAATAATTTATTAATATTATCGCAATATTAACCTAATATGTAAGCGAATCACCTCTACGTTATTATTCTGTAAGTATATACGTATTCAGTCTAAATATTGTTTCCTAATCATTAACCTCACCTTTAAGTATTTAATCACAATTTAACATGCAAATATTTAACCTAACCAGTGAATATCATAATCAAATAAATATTTTACCCTGTGTGTATTTAACCTGTAATTATTCAACCTTACCTATAAGTATTTGACTAAAGCATACAACCATTAAAAACATTACCTGACCTGCAGATATTTAACCAAATTAATAACCAACCTGCAAATATAACTTGCGAGTATTTTACCTAATCTGGCGGAATCACTCCTAACTCTTAACCTAACTTTAAATACTGTACAGTATTTAACTTCTCTAGAAGCATTAAACAGCTACAATAAATAGAAAATAATTGTATGACACCACAGGTTTTGAAGCAGGTAGAAATACCCCTTAAGGAACTATATAAATGAACTTAAATGTGAAATAAAAGTTAGAGGCGGCTAATT
>JAXCGZ010022922.1:0-91961 GCA_037179515.1 Halocaridina rubra
GAATCACTATAAAATGACTGCTTGGAGAGGGCCTAATTAGTTAAAATAACTGCTTAAAGAGGGCCTAATTAGTCAAATTGCCTTCTTGAAAAAGGACTAATTATTCAAACTAACCGCTTAAAGAGGGCCTTATTAGTTGATATGACTGCTTGGAGGGCCTAATTGGTCAAACTGACTGCTTGAAGAGGGCCAAACTAGTGAAAATAACAGCCTGAAGAGGACCTAATTAGTCAAACTAACTGCTTGAAGAGGGCCTAATTAGTCAAACTAACTACAGTACTTGAAGAGGGCCTAATTAGTCAAACTGACTAGTGTACAAAAAAAAATCTCAATAAGAGAATATCCTCAGAAACTCATATTTGGAATGATATATTGATTCCCATTTACACCTGCAAACGCCCAGATAATGTACATTTGTACATGCATTACATAATGGGGTATAACAGTTCATGGGTAAGAAGATCCTCGTCCATTTAGCCTGTGGATGATCCAAGCAAGGTGGTGGGGAGGAATTTTGCCTGCCCTACATTTCCAAAGAGTTATGACAAGTGAGTGATCGAAGTATATCATCCTATGGTGAATGTGTGAGTTAACTCAGCTATCCCCTTTATAATCGGGAATAAGGACATGCGTAATTTTCTATGAGTGTGATACCAGGACAGGCAAAAAAATATATAAATATAAAACTGCCCTTGTCGGGTCTGGGCACGAAGAAACCAAAGTAAACAGAAATAGAGATGGAGAGTGTTGTGACTTGTCAGACGTGTAGGGATATTAAGAGAAGTGTAACGGATTTTCAAGGACATTCGGTGTTGATCTAGGCAAAGAAAAAGAAGCGTAACAGAAGGATGACGTAACATCAAACTGTCCTGGACAGTCTTATTCAAGTCCAAAGACATTCAGCTGTAGTATTGCAATGGGTGGCTGGTATGTAAGTACAGTATACAGTATATGCATATATGTATAAACGTACAGTACATACTCTTAAAACGGTCAAGTAATAATAGATGGCCTAATCTGACAAAGTACATAAGAAAGCAATAATAAATTCATTACAGGCACTGCCTTATGTCACAATTAATCCCTATTTGAATGGGGGGGACACAAACAAGCTACAGCTGGGGGATTAAGGATAGATGCCCTTCCTAACGCCCTTTGGTGATATAAAACTTGGCTTATTTCCTTCCCAACTTGTGCATTCTACCACTGAGCCAACCTGCCCCCCCATATAAATTCATGACACTACGTTCATTATTTCTAACCAAAAGAGAAAACAGGAAAAGAAATAAAAATCTTAGGCATGGCGTCTCATTTAGATCCCATTCGAATAGGGGTGGACACAGACACGTTGGAACTATAAGGGGGCTTAAGGCTAAATGCCATTTCTAACACCCCGCAGCAAGCTCAAACCCATGTATGTCGGGCTCGTCACTTCCCAAGTCGCTAGACAGTAAATGTCAAAAATTACGCCTCGCTCAAACTTCTCAGGATATCTATCAATAATGTCTGCCTGCATCTAAAAAATTGATTAATTTACATTTCTCAAAATTAAAATCATTTCAACAGTATCCATACACCTTATATCAAACCAAAAGTATAAACTGACAAGGATTTATCTCAAAACTATTGTAAGGCTTACAAATCGGTAAAAACAATACAAACATTAAAATATTAAACAAATCAAAAATTATAAATCAACAAAATATAAAGCATCTTGTATAACACACAAACAATAAGACCCTAACCTAAAGAAATATCTGAAAAGGTTTGTTTTAAAGGTTGTATATAATAATGATGTCAAACCTTGTTAGCCAATATAAAAGGAACAGGAAGCCATGCAATTAAGTTGCTGCAAGCCCATACAGCAACCCTCTATTTAGAATCTACCAAGCATAAAGTACAACAAATGGGAGGTACTGGAAAGATGCTACTGGTTTAAAATAAGGTTGAGCGGCTAACTCAAGGTATGCTACTGATTTAAAACGAGGTTGTACGGCTGACTAAGGGTGTGCTACCGGCTTAAAACAAGGTACTACAGATGACTTTGGGTATTATAAGCACACGCCCAGGCTGGATTTTATTACAAGTGCCTTAGGGTGCCCATACACTGTGTAATTTGGCCTTGAGGCCACCTTAGAAATCTGGTTGAATTCAATCAAATTGGATTGTCTATGGGCTGATAGTGGTCCATATCCAGCCCATACACGATCTAATCTGGTCGGATTCAGCCAGATCTGTCAGTTGGTCTCAAGGCCAAATTGCACCATGTATAGGCACCCATATGCAGAGCACAATCGTGCTGCAAGTATAATCTCTCTTTGACATTCTTTGTGGATACTATTTCAAAAGCTACATGGATATGAAAAAAAACTGTTGCATCTGCATTTATTACCCAGCTTCCTGAGAAGATTTGGCACATGTTTACTCTCACACCCTCAATTAGGAAACAATCTCATGAAATTTATTATTGGATTAGGTTTGGTTAGGTTAGTGACCACTCAGTTGAGAAACGAGTTGATAATTGAAATTATTCAATGTCATTGTTTTAGATCTAATTTCAACATTTAGTACTTTCAAATCGCTAGTTGGTCTTGTGAAAACGAACATTTACTCAAATTAATATTATCTAAGTAACACCTGAAATAGATGTTGCTGTTACTGTTGTATGCTGTTTGATGTGTCATCATTAATCCTCATTCAAATGGGGGTGGACATGGACAGGTTGGAGGTGATATGTATCAAAAGTGGAAACAACTCTAGACTCAACATTCTCAAGCAAGCTGTCAAAATAATGCTAATAGGGTACAATGTATTAACTCTGATACCTTAGTATTACATGGTCATGGATTAACCAGAATGCTCTAAAAAAAATATATTTTGTTACAATTTTACAAAGAGGGACTTGCTATCCACTAGGGGCTCTTTAGGGCTGCCTATGGCAATTATAGGGAACACACTGATATGAATTTTGGGGAACTTTGGAAAATATACACTTTATATTTTAGATATATTCTATTTATCAACATTGCCAGTATATGACAATCTGATGGTATATGTTTTACATCACACTCCCAATGAGGGAAACAAAATAAACCATTGAAAAATACCTAAAGTTACCCCCCTTACAAGAAGGAATAAGGCATGTGTATGTATGTATGTACAAAAATACAATATATTTTTCAATATCAACTAGCTTTGTAACTAAAGCTAAAATGTCCTAATTAGGGGTGTAAATGTAAAAATTTATCCACTGTAAAATATATTTCTTGTATATATGTATTTGACTTATTATATAAAACTGCCAACATAATATCAAAAAGGTTTTTCAGATACTTAGACCCCTAAGAAACATCTACCCTATTATCAGACTTTGCTCAATTTAATTATCGTATAATTGTGCTACTTGGCCAACTTGGCCGAACAGTAATGCTTGCGATTTTGATTCGTCAGACCGAGGGTTTGCGGCCCACCACAGTCTGAGGTTAGAAAGAGCATTCACCCAGGGCCACGGTTGCCAAAACCATAATCCATCACAAGAGGGCGCCGTCCTAGCCATTTGTAGAAAAAGGAGTTTGTGAAGTACAACTGAATACATATTTGTGCTATCACTGTAGCTTAGTGTTAGGATACTCGACTTAGGCGGTGAGACACCCACCACAGGGGGGGGATGGTAGGGCAATCCAGCCTTAATTCCCCAGCTCCAACCTTCCTGCCTACCCAATAATGGGAACAAATAATGATATGTAAAAAGATAAAAAATAAAAATAAAATGGTGCTATCACGCCATTTTATTTAGGTTTAAAATGAATATTTTCATTAAAAAAAACCGTATAAAAACAATTACTACAGCAGTAAAACGTATGATAATAGAATAAAAAATAAAAAATTATCCTCAAATTCACAAGAGATAAGTAAGCTATATGATCATAAAAATCTAAAAAATACATATAAATATTGTCAAAATACATAATCACTATTTAGGTTTAATTTTATATTTAAGTACAAGCATGCAAATTAGACAATTCAGTGTTACCTTACTACTATTTTACTCGATATTAAAACAATTTTCAAAAATTGCACAAACTGAGATAAATTAATAACCACTGGTTTCCAACATTTAATTATACCCAAACAAGCAATCTGTCACAACCACAGGAAAATAATGACAAATCTAGAAAGACTCTTAACATGACCCTAAATAGTGGCTGAACAGTCTCAACTTTTCGCCATGGAGAAAAATCGACGCAAATCTAGAAAACCCTAAAGCAGACTCAAAATAGGAAAAGGAAATATTGACGCCTATCTAGAAAGTACCTTAGTGACCAAAATTTCAGGGATGGGAAAAAAATCACCGGAACTCTAGACCCTAAAATGTGTCCCAGCTTACAGCCAAGACAAAAAAATCGACGAATATCTAGCAAGACACAAAATGACCCGCTTTTCCCTGAAAATCCGAACTGTCAAAATTGCAGAGGGGGCAGACACCAGCCCCTGCCGAAAGCAATATTTGACTTCATTCTCGTCATAAAATACATAAATTAAGCTTCAAAAAGCTTTATATCAGAATAAAAGCTTCACTTACACAAGTCTATAACAAATTCGTTATTTAAGAGTCTCTAGAAACACGTAAAATGACGTGAGATATATCGGCTTCAATGCTCGGTGGCCATTACACCTCTTTACCACCCACTTTATGACGACATTTTGCAGCCGCAAACGAAAATTGGTCTTGGGTGCGTTCTCTACAAACAAATTTACAATAATAATAATAATAATAATAATAATAATAATAATAATAATAATAATAATAATAATAATAATAATAATAATAATATGAACCTTGTAGAAAATATAAATCAGATCAATAAATGTCATGAGTATATTATAAGTTTTTTTCATTGATTTTAGGCTATTGCTTCAAGCAAGAAAACTATTTAAATTGGACATATATTCAATTGAAGCAAAGTTTGGCAACATTTTAATAATTTTATTGACATGATATTAGAATATTATCTTTCATCGCTTTGTAATTTAACATAAAATGAACTAACCTAACCTATCCTAATCTCCTAGTATAAATGGTGAGGTTAGGCAAATCTAATTAAGTATAGTTAAATGAAAAATATACTAAATTTAAGAGGTAAAAATCTCAACAGCCGACCAAATTTTCCTAGAATTTTGAAGAAAAAAATACTTTCAATCTTATACTTAAAAACTTTAAAATTATTTAAAATCTTTCATCCTTTATGGATAGTTTTCCATAATATTCAAATATATTAAATTTCATAACAGCTGCGTTTCTTTCCTCCTTGCATTTTAGGTAAGAAAAAAAAAAAAGTAATTTATTCAATATTTAAATGCAATGAACGTATGAGAAGACAATTCCTCTTGCACCAATAAGAGGAGCCGTGTAAGAGTCCTCTAGTGGCTTCAAAATATAATAAAAATGTATTATTTATTTACCTCTAAAGTAAAAACATGAAAATAATTTCAGGTAATATATCAAAATCCCTTCTCTCTTCTCCTTAATCAAAAATAATTTACAGCTGAGAGAAATATTTAAAAGAACTCGAATGTTCTCATCCGAATATTCTTGTGATTTGTTAAAGGGAATCAATAAAGGGCACAGAAAACGAGTGTCACGTTGGGGGCGTAGCTTTTGAAAGATTAAATTTCTCCGGGAGGGTAATTTACCTAATTGTACATATACAGCATATACAATGACCGCCACCCCCCTTGTAAGGGGATTGGCCGAATCAAAGCACACATTCTTTAGAAGCCTGTTTTCCCCAGTCACTCTTCTTCCCTCATGGGGAGAACCTCTTGGGTAATCCACTGGGTAAGTGGGCAAGGTTCTTCTGTCATGACTCTTTCGTACGTATACAGTGGATCTAATTCCCTTTGCAAGGGGTACACCGCCATTTTATATATAAGTAAGGGGCTGTCCAGATCAAAAAAGGTATTTACTTTTTAACTTATTTATATATTTGTTTGATGTTTATTCATTTATAAATCAGTTTATACTTTCATCATTTTATGTGTCACTATAATTGCTCACAATGGAGGCGAACACAGGTAAGAGCTGGGGAATTAAGGTGTTCTAAACACTGCTCCCGCAGTGCAATTGCTAAATAAATTTTATCACGATGTTTTCAGAGAATTGTATATATTGTACTCAAAAACAACTTAGCATATCTTAATTATTAATTTATTTATTATTTAAATAATTATGTCTTTCTTCGTTTTGATGTAATTTGCATTTAATTTCGTTTCACGAGAGGTATTTATTATATTTAAAAAGTGGATATTATTTTTTTATTATCATAGCTCTCTCTCTCTCTCTCTCTCTCTCTCTCTCTCTCTCTCTCTCTCTCTCTCTCTCTCTCTCTCTCTCTCTCTCTCTCTCTCCGAGCAACAAAGTGCTCTTCTGCTAATAAGGAAATGTCTAGTTAATCAGTTTTTCTTTTGACAAATAAGAGACGTGTGCAATGTTATTCATTATTTCACTTCTATTATTTTATTTATTTTTCTAATTACGTGATTATCAATTCAATTCTTTACTCCCCTGTATATGCTGTTTATATTTATATATGTATTTATTTATTGACACTTGCATTAAGTTGTAATTTTTTTTTTCACCGTTAACTCCTTCATGAAATGAATATATATATAAATGTAGCGTCCGCGACTCTGAGTGTCAGGTTAAGGGTTCGAGCCTCGTCACGGTCTGAGGTTAGCAAGGGCATGCACTCAGGGTAACGATTACATCTGCCAAAACAAGTCCTTCGCAAGAAGGCAACCGTCCTAGCCCTTGGTAGAAAAGGGAGTCCGTGACGTAAAACAGGAACATTGTATTATTATTATTATTATTTATCAACGAAATAGAAGGGAAATGAAATATTTAGTGAATAATAATTCATGTTATTTTACTAATTAAAAACATAGATAATATATAATCAATTAGGCATATAGTCTTTTCTAAAATGTTCAGGCACATGGGCAAGGAAATGTTCAGAAATATTTATGTAACCTATGTGAGGCCAAAACTCGAATATGCAGCCCCCTTTTGGAATCCGCACTTGAAAAAGCACATAGCTAAGCTTGAAAAAGTTCAGAGACATGCCACGAAACTAGTGCCAGAAATACGCAATCTCAGTTATGATGAAAGGCTGAGGGAATTAGACTTACCATCACTCGAAGCTAGAAGATTGAGGGGGGATATGGTGACAGTCTTTAAATTCCTTCATGGTTATGATAGAGTGGATAGGGATGGATATTTCGATATGGCTGGCTCTAGAACTAGAGGTCATAGTTTGAAGCTTCGTAAGAAAACTTGTTTGCAGGATGTAAGGAAATACTTTTTCAGTGTAAGAGTAGTTGATAATTGGAATTGGCTAAACGAGGAGGTAGTTAATGCTATCTCAATCCATAGTTTTAAGGACAGGTATGATAAGTATCACTAAGTATAAAATGGAACCGATCAGGAGACGGGAAGATACGAGCTTTGGGCTCTTTTCCGTAAACACAGTTGGGTAATTACAATTAGGTAATTACACACACACACACACACACACACACACACACACACACACACACACACATCGATTTAGATGTTCATAAAGCTACAGGTCCTGATGACATATCCCCTCATGTGCTTAAAAAATGCGCAATCACAATATCAGTGGCACTAAGTATCATATTTAAGGAGTCACTGGAGTCGGGGGAGATTCCAAGATGCTGGAAACAAGCAAATGTGATACCTATCTTCAAAAAGGGAAGGAGGGATACGGCTCTGAACTACAGACCAGTTTCCTTGACCAGCATAGTTTGCAAACTTATGGAGAAACTACTAAGGAAACATATCTCTCTTCACTTGGAATCCTTCAACTTTTTGTCAGTGAGACAACATGACTTCAGAGAAGGTAGATCAACAGTAACAAACTTATTAGAATTTTATGATGAGGTAAGCCAAATCTTACAGGAAAGAGAGGGCTGGGCAGATTGCATATTCCTAGACTTCCAGAAAGCGTTTGACACTGTTCCACATGGGAGACTTATTAGGAAGCTGCAATCAATGGCTAGAATAGGTGGAAATGTTTTGGAATGGATAAAAACTTACTTAGAAGGAAGGGAACAGAGGGTTAGAGTAAGACACTCAGTGTCTGAATGGAGAAGAGTTAGTAGTGGAGCTCCACAGGGTTCAGTTTTAGGGCCACTTTTGTTCCTTGTATATGTAAAGGACCTACCAGAGTCTGTAAATTCATTCATGAATATGTTTGCAGATGATGCAAAGATTGTGAAGAAAGTAAAAAACGAGAACAATGGTAGAGAACTTCAGGAGGATCTAAATAATCTGCATGAGTGGTCAGAAAAGTGGCTAATGAAATTCAATACTTCAAAATGTAAGGTAATGAGAATGGGTACAAGTGCAAGAAGGCCCAAGCTTGACTACTCGGTGGCTGGAGTACAACTTCAAGAGACAGAAAATGAGAGAGATCTAGGAGTAAACATACTGGCAGATTTGTCTCCAGAAATACATATAAATGGCATAGTAAGGGCAGCATATGCATTCTTATCAAATGTAAGGGTAGCCTTCAGGCACATGGACAAGGATATGTTCAGAAATATTTATGTAATCTATGTGAGGCCAAAACTCGAATATGCAGCCCCCTTTTGGAATCCGCACTTTAAAAAGCACATAGCTAAGCTTGAAAAAGTTCAAAGACATGCCACGAAACTGGTGCCAGAAATACGCAATCTCAGTTATGATGAGAGGCTGAGGGAATTAGACTTACCATCACTCGAAGCTAGAAGATTAAGGGGGGATATGGTGACAGTCTTTAAATTCCTTCATGGTTATGATAGAGTGGATAGGGATCGATATTTTGATATGGCTGGCTCTAGAACTAGAGGTCATAGTTTGAAGGTTCGTAAGAAAAGTTCTTTGCAGGATGTAAGGAAATACTTTTTCAGTGTAAGAGTAGTTGATAATTGGAATTGGCTAAGCGAGGAGGTAGTTAATGCTACCTCAATCCATAGTTTTAAGGACAGGTATGATAAGTATGACTAAGTATAAAATGGAACCGATCAGGAGACGGGAAGATACGAGCTTTGGGCTCTTTCCCGTAAACACAATTAGGTAATCACACACACACACACACACACACACACACACACACACACACACACACACACACACACACACACACACACACACACCGCGTTCAGTGACACACGGAATTGCTCCTCTTAAATTTTTAACTGTTTCGAGTGACTAAGTGCTTAGTGGAAAACTTTACCATAATTTCCATAAATCTGAAATCCTGCAGAGTATTGTGAGTACAAAAACTAATATTTGTTGTAAGACGAGACTGTTCATATTAAAGGAAAAAAAATTGAAAACTTTTTCGTGAAGAAGAGAGAGAAGCCGCCGTCCAGTTCTTCCTTGAGGGAAATCTAGAAGAGTTGCCAGAGGTGGAGCCATCACACCACATTACCAAATTTTTTGTGTAAACTGGGGAAAGCTCTTAAGCCGTTTTACCTGATCCTGTGGTTCTATATATTGTTAAAATCAGTATCCTTCCCATTTATATTAACTAGTTAGTTAGTTTGATACACGAAAAAATTGAATAATAAAAGAAAAAAAAATTACCAAATACCCACCTGTCAACAGTACTGAGTTAAGTTGCCAAGTAGTACAGCAGTCTTATTTTCTTCATTTTTTTTTGCTTTTCTTTTAGCTTTCTCTTTTACTATTTTGTTATTTTGTATATATATTGAGTTAAATGTAAAGTCTAAATCCCGTGATAACATATCTTGGTTAGCAAGTCAGTTTATCAGTTAGGAAGAATATATAACAGAAACAGGTGGGTGCCACCTCGAACACAAATTCGAATTTTCCTTCAGGTTTGACTTTTGTTCTTCTTTTTCTTTTTATACTTGAATTACCATGGTCAAGTTTTTAAGTTAAGATGTGTGTTACCAGAAAGGAGACAAACTGAGTCACTAAATAGCACTTATATGGAGATATAAAAATTCTGTGTGATGGTAAATTAGAAGTTTTTCTCTTTTCTTTTTTTTTTCCTCTTTCTCGTCTTCTTTCTATATTCTGTGAGAGGGAGAACATAAAAATGAAGCCATCTCTGTCCCAAACCTCTCCCACCCATGGGCCGGGAGAAGGGGTAGTCATCAGAGGACTTAAACAGAGAATCAAGAAGTTAGAGGAAATGGTTATAAGCCTTGATGATAAAATTCGGAATATGGATGGAGAAATGAAAGAGAATGAAACACTCAGAGAACAAATAAGATCTTTGGAGGAAGCAAATAAAGCACAAGGGCAGGAGAGAAAGGAACTAGAAAAAAGAATAAAGAAGCTGGAAGGGGAAAAGAGTCAACTAGAATCTAGAATTTCTAAACAAGAAGATAAAAACAAACAGCTGAATGACAACCTAAAGGAATTAGATGTTAGTTCACTGCTCTCTTCTGAGAGAGACGAGATTGCTGCTTGGAATGTTCAGATTAAGGAAAACATTGAACAGTTCAGAAAAGAGTTCCAGGAGCTGAATATGGAAAATGATGCCATGAAAACGTCCTTTGCTGATGCACTAAAGGGGAATGTGGCAGTAAAAGAGGCTGTAAAGGTGGTGGCACTGGAAAACATACAAACAGTTGACTATAAAGAGACAGTAATCGAAAAAATGAAAGACGTTGTGATGGAAAGGGCAAACCCACTCATCAGACAGGCACTTGATAAGGAGAAGACAGTGGTAATCTCAGGCATAAGTGAATCCCAGGAGCCAACATGGCAGGGGAGACTTGAAGAAAATAAAGCTAGGGTTGTAGACCTGATAAGAAAGCTTGGAGTAGTATGTGGTCCTGAGGATATTGTAAACATACACCAACTAGGTAAATATTCGAGGGAAGGAAAGCCGAGACCAACAAAAGTAACCTTTGAGAGAGGGGAGACATGTAGGGAAATATTGTTGAGAAAAAAAAGTCTAAAAGACTGTTTGATGCTCCTTAAATTTGGAGATATTTATAGATAAATGAGGCACAATAAAATAGGAGACAGAAACGGCATTAAGAATGTTCTTGTCTGCCCCCTAGTGGGCATCTTTATTACTTTCAATGTAAACAAAACATGGATTCGTTCATTAACAAAATAACAATTATATCAAATATTGTAACATCCCTCTTTTTATGAAGAAAAAAAAATAAGTTATCATCTTGAAAAAGAAAAATAAATCACTCTTTGTAAACAACAAAATCATTATATTTAGAGGGTAAAATATTCCTTGTACTCCTTGTGATTCTCTTTTGAGGAGTGAAAGACTCTTGAACTCTGAGATTCTCACTTGTTGGGTTCACATGTTTATCCTGTGGAATTTCAACCTGTTGCTGGCTTTGTACTACATTACTAGAATCTTCACTACTGTGATACGAAACATTTCTTTCATTTGACTTATTAAGGTCTACTCTATTTCTTCTCAATAAACCAGCATCAGTTGAAATTTCATAAGATCTCTCGTCTAAACGTTCCTTCACAATACCTTTTTCCCAAGCTTTCTTTCCCATTACAGTGGGTTTTATTCTCACAACATCATCTTCCTGTAAAGGATCAAGATCTTTGGCATGCACATTGTAATATTTAGCGGACCTGCTATTTCTATAATGTCTGTTAATCTTAATTTTATCTACATTGATCTCAGATGGTTTCAACAACTTTGAAGAAACTGGGAGAAGAGTACGTGTGCGTCTCCCTAGGCTTTTTTGAGCCGGACTGTATTCATCACTGTGAGACGGACAATTACGGTAGTCTAATATTGCCAAATAAGGGTCATTATTGCTTTCTATGGCTTTTCTGAGTATGGACTTTGCAGTTTTTACAGCGGATTCTGCCTGTCCATTAGACTGAGGATGTTTAGGGCTTGACGTACAATGTTCTATATCCCACACTCTTATAAAATTCTGAAATATATCACTTGTAAATTGAGTTCCACAGTCACTAACTAAGATGGAAGGAGTACCATACCTTGCAAAATGTGCTTTTAGCTTACGTATAACAGTAGATGCTTTTATATCTTCTAACCTATCAATTTCCCAGAAATTACTGAAATAGTCTACTGTTACAAGATAAAACTGATTACTCAATTCAAAAATATCTGTGCCAACTTTCTCCCATGGCCTATCAGACACTTCATGTGGCATAAGAGTTTCTTTCTGCTGAGATTTTTGAAATTTGCAACAAATTTCACATTGAGAAATATATTCTTTAATATCACCATTCATACCAGGCCAATATACACACTCACGAGCCCTTCGTAGACAACTTTCTACGCCAATGTGACTAGAGTGAATAGCCTGTTTAATTTCTTTCCTCAAATTGGCAGGAATCACAACTCTATCACCTTTAAATACAAGTCCATTCTGTATAGAAAGTTCATCTCTAATATGATAATAAGGCAAAACAGTTATAGGTACATTACATTTATACTCTGGCCACCCATTTGTTATCATATTTGTCACTTCAAGCAAAATTTCATCACTGGCCACAGCATCACGAATTTTCTTTAACCTGTCTTCCCTAATAGGCAAATAAGATACAACATTAACATATTCAAAATCATTACCATTTTCAGTTTCACTAAGAAATGATCGAGACAGCAAATCTGCTATATGCATGTTCTTACCAGCAGTATGCTTAAGTTCAATATCGTATTGTTGTGCAGTCAATAACATGCCTTGTAGCCTCTTTGGTGCTCTATCTAATGGTTTCAAGATTATACTCTGAAGTGGTTTGTGATCAGTTATAACCAAAGTATGTTGTCCAAAAGTGTACTGATGGAATTTCTTTAAAGCAAACACAATAGCCAGCATTTCTTTCTCTATCTGAGCATACCTTGTTTCCGTGTCAGTTAGAGCTCTGCTTGCATAAGACAACGGTTTACCACCTTGCATTAGAACTGCACCAAGTCCACATTTGCTAGCATCACACTGTATAACTAGCTGTTTATTTTGATCATAATAAGCAAGAATTGGAGTCTTAGTGATGCAACACTTAATTTTCTCAAAAGCTCTAGCCTGTTCATCACCCCAACACCATTCTTTGTCTTTACGTAAAAGTTGTCGTATGGGCACCATCAGGTCAGAGAGTCTAGGCATGAATTTTGACAAATAGTTTATCATTCCACTAAAGCATTGAATCTCAGTGACATTAGTTGGAGCTTTCATCGATACAATTGCTTCAATTTTACTGGGATCTGGCTTAAGGCCTTCATTAGTTATTACATGTCCAAGAAATGTTATCTCACTCTTTCTTATTTCAGCCTTTTCTCTGTTAAGACGGATACCATGCTTACGACATCGTTCCAGTAAATTTCTTAAATTTTCATCATGATCTAACTGTGCTTCTTCTAGAGAATTACCTATTCCATATACCAAAATGTCATCAGCAATGCATATTATTCCTAGCAAACCATCTAAAGAGTTCTGCAGTCGTTTCTGAAAAACTTCACTACTGATTGCTAGGCCAAAGGGCAGTCTAAGCCAACGATATCTTCCAAAAGGGGTTTGAAAGGTAGTTAAATGACTTGACTCTTCATCCAAAACACAGTGCCAATATCCATTTCTTAAATCTAGTTTAGAGAACACTTTAGCTTGTGCTAATTCAGGTAAAACATCATCAATAATTGGCAAAGGATGCATTTCTCTAATTATGGCTTTATTTAATTGCTGAGGATCTATGCAAATTCTTATGTCTTCACTATTTTTCTTAGAAGCTACTACCATGCGACTCACCCATTCAGTTGGTTCGTCTACTTTACAAATGACATTTTGTTTCTCTAACTCAGATAATTTGGATTTTACCTTCCTTTTAAGTTGAATTGGCACTCTACATGAAGATATAGCAAATGGCTTGACTTCTTTGTCTAAAGTCATATGTACCACCCCAGGTAACTTACCAACTTCATTACAAAATACATCTGAATATTCCTGAAAAACATCAGTATTACAAGATTCACTGTGTACAGAACATATGTTATCATAATTGATGGTAAGGAAACCCATCTGTTCTGATGCACGTTTTCCTAACAAAGGCATATAATTCTCAGCCACTATAATAAACTCAACATTATATCTCTTTGAATTTATCTCATTTTTCACTTTAATTCTACATTTTCCAACTGGTTTGGCTGCAGAATTATTCCACATTTCTAGTTGTAACCCTTCACTAGATTCAATTTTTACATTATTGGGAACCATATTTCGAGGTAACACATTTACACCTGCTCCGCTATCGATTTGAAATTTGACACTATTTTCACCAACTTTCAGATTGGTATATAGATATTTGGATTTCTTTGACACTTTATTCACTTTCATCACTTGCTGTGTACAGGGATTATTATTTTTGTTCACCGTCGTTTCTTCTGGCTCTCCACGTCTCGTCTGCAACTTGACACCTAGGATATATTCGGCTGGAGTATCTGAACTGGAATCGTCACCGTCCACTGCATTCACACCCATCTTCTTAGATGCTTGTGCATGTCCATTTTTCTCCAAACATTGAGATTCGAAGTGATTCAGCCTGTTGCAGTAGTTGCATCTCTCTCCATAGGCTGGACATTTCTTCTTACTCCACACGTGTCTTGTTCCGCAGAACTTACATTTTCGTAGAGCCGTATCCTTCGTTGACAAACTTTGGTTTGACTTAGGCCTATACTGGTTCTTGTTCACAAAACTTGGGTCCTCACTCTTTCGGTCTGCTGAATGTCTACTAGGCCTACTCTGCTTAAAGTTGTTTGTCGATTTAACTTTATTTATGACCGACTTTGCTGTATTTTCTCTTTTTATCATTTGCATTTGTCTCTGCGATGCTTGATGTGCCTCACAAATTTTGAGCGTATCTATCAGTGAAATACATTCTTCTCTCAGAAATTTCTCTCTGAGTTTATCTTCTTTACAGCCAAAAACAATTTGATCACGAATTGCCTCATCTTTTTCTGCTGCAAAATCACAATCCTTAACCATAGTTTTTATTCTAGTAATAAATTCATCCAGGTTCTCATCAGCTTTCTGAGTACAGCATCTAAACCTATATCTTAATGCTATTATTAGCTTCCTAGGGGCAAAATGCTCATCTAGCTTCTGTAATACCACGTTTAAGTCCTTGCTAGGGTCATCACGAGTTCCACTCTCCCCTACAATAACGGGACCAAACTCTATAGCATTATACACTCGAAGCAATTCGTCACCCCCATGGGTCAAAAGTAATGCTACCTTCACTTCACTTGGTTTATCATTTAAACCTGCTGCAAGTATATACAGCTCGAATTTTTGACGAAAAAATCGCCAATCTTGCTCACTTTCGCTCTTTAATGCGAATTTATCAGGAGGGGCTAGATTAGCTGTCGCCATGTCGGTTGGTAGTCTTATTTACTTAATCAAACAGAAATATCCTGGATAATACGTAATGCCTTATATTTAAAATGAACAGCAAACCATACTTAGTCTATTGAGCGCTGCCACCATGTTTGATGCTCCTTAAATTTGGAGATATTTATAGATAAATGAGGCACAATAAAATAGGAGACAGAAACGGCATTAAGAATGTTCTTGTCTGCCCCCTAGTGGGCATCTTTATTACTTTCAATGTAAACAAAACATGGATTCGTTCATTAACAAAATAACAATTATATCAAATATTGTAACAGACATGTAGGGAAATATTGTTGAGAAAAAAAAGTCTAAAAGACCTTCAAGAATGCAAAGAAGTGTTCATTAGACGATACAGAACACAGGAAGAGATGGGAAAGATCAAAAACTTGTTGCAAGAGGCAAGAAGGTTAAATGATGAAAGAAATGAAGAAGAGAAGAAAAATTTTCGTTACAGAATACTTCCAGACAAAGGGGAGATAAAGAAGATAATGACAGAAGATCAGGGGATGGGGCCTCATTAAGATTATTATACACAAATGCTGATGGATTAGCTGGTAAGGCAGTAGAATTAAAACATAGGATTCACAACAGTAAGGCAGATATAGTAGCAATTACAGAGACTAAGTTGAGTGAGGACATAAACAGGGTCACAGTTTTTCCTAAGGGCTTCAGAATACTAAGGGTCGAAAGATCTGAAAGGACTGGTGGAGGGATAGCACTGCTCATAAGTGAGAGGATTCAAGTTGAAGAAATAAACTTGGCTATAGAAAGTGAGTTCAGGGAATTTCTTGTTGCTCGCATAAATACTGGGTCAGAGAGCATTATAATAACTGTTGTATACAGCCCACCAAGGAACCAAAATAGGCTTGAAATTTATGAGGAAAGTCATATAGGTACGATTGAAGTCATAAACTCAGTTGTTAACATGGCGCGGGAGAAAAAATGTAGGATTTTGATTATGGGAGACTTTAATCATAAAGAGATAGATTGGATAAATCTTGACCCACACAGTGGTGAGGACTCATTTGGGGCAAGATTCCTAGATTGCGTACAAGGGAATTTCCTACACCAACATGTAATGGAACCAACAAGAGCCAGGGGTGGGGATGAGCCATCACTACTTGATCTAGTGTTCACAGATAATGTGTTGGATATTGAAAATATTGAGTATGAACCACCAATTGGAAAGAGTGACCACTGTGTGTTGTTGATGGAGTATATCATTGAAGATATTCTTCCTGAGAGTAGAGGCACTGAGGACATGAGGAGGAACTATCCGAAAGGAGATTACATCAAAATGAATGAGCTTTTTGCAGTTATTGACTGGAGAACCTTATTTTACAACAAATCCGTACAAGAAATGTATGACATCTTTTGTGAGAAATATGGGAAGATAGTAGATTGCTGCATACCTGTCACCAAAGTAGGTGTAATTCATGCCAGAGAGAAATGGTTCGATAATGGGTGTAAAAGAGCTAAGGAGTGGAGAGACAAATGCTGGAAAAGGTATAGGAGGAGAAAAAACATAAATGCCTGGCAAACCTACAAAAGAGCAAGAAATGACTACCTAAGTAAAAGGAGAGAGGCAGAGAGAGATTATGAGAGGGACATCACCAGGAAGGCTAAAGAAAATCCCAAGCTTTTCTACAGCTTTATCAGAGGAAAACTGAAGGTAAAAGAACAGGTTTTAAGGCTAAAGAGAGCGGATGGAAGCATCACTGAGACGGACGAAGAGATCTGCAAAGAATTGAACAAGGAGTTTCAGTCAGTATTTACAGTAGAAAATACCCCACCCCCTCAGATTGCAGTGATAGAAGCTCAAGGGCCGGTATTAGAGAACATCAACCTTACAGCCACAGAGGTATGCAAAGCGCTGATGGATTTAGATGTTCATAAAGCTACAGGTCCTGATGACATATCCCCTCATGTGCTTAAAAAATGCGCAAACACAATATCAGTGGCACTAAGTATCATATTTAAGGAGTCACTGGAGTCGGGGGAGATTCCAAGATGCTGGAAACAAGCAAATGTGATACCTATCTTCAAAAAGGGAAGGAGGGATACGGCTCTGAACTATAGACCAGTTTCCTTGACCAGCATAGTTTGCAAACTTATGGAGAAACTACTAAGGAAACATATCTCTCTTCACTTGGAATCCTTCAACTTTTTGTCAGTGAGGCAACATGGCTTCAGAGAAGGAAGATCAACAGTAACAAACTTATTAGAATTTTATGATGAGGTAAGCCAAATCTTACAGGAAAGAGAGGGCTGGGCAGATTGCATATTCCTAGACTTCCAGAAAGCGTTTGACACTGTTCCACATGGGAGACTTATTAGGAAGCTGCAATCAATGGCTAGAATAGGTGGAAATGTCTTGGAATGGATAAAAACTTACTTAGAAGGAAGGGAACAGAGGGTTAGAGTAAGACACTCAGTGTCTGAATGGAGAAGAGTTAGTAGTGGAGTTCCACAGGGTTCAGTTTTAGGGCCACTTTTGTTCCTTGTATATGTAAATGACCTACCAGAGTCTGTAAATTCATTCATGAATATGTTTGCAGATGATGCAAAGATTGTGAAGAAAGTAAAAAACGAGAACAATGGTAGAGAACTTCAGGAGGATCTAAATAATCTGCATGAGTGGTCAGAAAAGTGGCTAATGAAATTCAATACTTCAAAATGTAAGGTAATGAGAATGGGTACAAGTGCAAGAAGGCCCAAGCTTGACTACTCGGTGGCTGGAGTACAACTTCAAGAGACAGAAAATGAGAGAGATCTAGGAGTAAACATACTGGCAGATTTGTCTCCAGAAATACATATAAATGGCGTAGTAAGGGCAGCATATGCATTCTTATCAAATGTAAGGGTAGCCTTCAGGCACATGGACAAGGAAATGTTCAGAAATATTTATGTAACCTATGTGAGGCCAAAACTCGAATATGCAGCCCCCTTTTGGAATCCGCACTTGAAAAAGCACATAGCTAAGCTTGAAAAAGTTCAAAGACATGCCACGGAACTGGTGCCAGAAATACGCAATCTCAGTTATGATGAGAGGCTGAGGGAATTAGACTTGCCATCACTCGAAGCTAGAAGAGTAAGGGGGGATATGGTGACAGTCTTTAAATTCCTTCATGGTTATGATAGAGTGGATAGGGATCGATATTTCGATATGGCTGGCTCTAGAACTAGAGGTCATAGTTTGAAGCTTCGTAAGAAAACTTGTTTGCAGGATGTAAGGAAATACTTTTTCAGTGTAAGAGTAGTTGATAATTGGAATTGGCTAAGCGAGGAGGTAGTTAATGCTATCTCAATCCATAGTTTTAAGGACAGGTATGATAAGTATCACTAAGTCTAAAAATGGAACCGATCAGGAGACGGGAAGATACGAGCTTTGGGCTCTTTCCCGTAAACACAATTAGGTAATCACAATTAGGTAATCACACACACACACACACACACACACACACACACACACAATATATATATATATATATATAATATATATATATATATAATATATATATATATATATATATATATATATATATATATTACAGACCAGATGATAAAAGTCAATTAAATGGAGCGGAGCAAGGGTAACGGGCATTCCCTCCATTGTATTTTCCTCCGGTAGCCTCAAGTGGCCTCGTCTCATACTGTGTGGAGATTTGTAGCTCGCGAATTGGTCAGTGCTGCGACTGCTTTTTCCCATCCACCTCCAGATTTTATTTTATTTTTAGATTCTCCACCCTTCTCCACCCAAGGATGGGTGGAATGTGTCATGGAGAACCCGTAGGGAGGGCGTCAGCCGGCATTGACCTCAACCCCAAACGGTGGTTCCCAGCCACAGCAGTAACCTCCCTAGTAAACAGCTTAAACTCTTCTGCCTGGAAGGGGCTTAATCTGACGCCCTCGCGAATGCGAGGCCAGCGCGTTACCACTGTACTAGCCAGAAGGCTACCCCCAGACTCTGGAGCTCTCTTCCCCCTTTGGTCTCTCCAAATTCTTAAAACCTATCTTCCTTCAAAAATCGGATCTATCGTCATCTCAAGGCCTAATTCTGCCATATCTCTAGGTCCTCAGTACTTCGACTATTCTTTCATCCTGTCTTTTTCCTATTGTGTATCATTACCTAACCTCTGCCTTGTCCTTAACCTTTACTTTTTCTTCGTCTTAATATTTTCTTCGTGCCCGGGCCTTTATTGACGAGGGCAATTTTCTTACCTGTCCCATTGTCACAAAAAAACATTTTTGCTTCGACTCGGCCACCTCCTTATTAGGGCAATATATATATATATATATATATATATATATATATATATATATATATATATATATATATATATATATATATATATATATATATATATATATATATATATATATATATATATATATATATATATATATATATATATATATATATATATATATATATATATATATATATATATATATATATATATATATATATATATATATATATATATATATATATATATATATATGGAAGATTGAGGGTATAATTATTAAAAGATTATTCGCTTGTTTCACAAAATCAATAATTAATTAATTAAGGTAGTTAATGAAAGAATAGATCTATTAGACTCTCTCTCCCCATTTCTTATTGACTGTGATGTATTTCCTAGTGAGTGTGTGTGTGTGTTTTTCGTATTCATTGTGTACAATTCTATTGGCCCAGCTGGTAAGCCCTTGTAAAATGCTGACAAATCAATATGAAGGTAAAACTTTTTGTATTTTCAGCATTTTGACAAAATTTTAAAGAACATATTAATTCTTTTTTAGTCTGATATAGGTAGTTATTTATTATAAATTTAAGTGTTAGTAATTTTGTATGAAAATAAGATAAAACAGATAAACTAATAAGTTTTATTGTAAGTTATACATAAGACAACATTTAGCATTCTGTGAAAAAGGTAAACAAAAGAAAATGTGAGTAGCTGACCGCCTGGAATTGTAATTTTGAAGTGTCTTGTCATATTTGCGGTGTAGTGTATGTGAGTTTGGGCATTTAATTATATAATATGTATTATTTTACACGACATTTACATATCGAATGAGTCACATAATAACATTTGAAGAAGTTGCAGTGCTGAAATCTGTATTTTTGTGTTCTTTCAACTAGTTCGACTTAAGGTTAGGTTAGTTTGATTAGTTTACCCCAGTTATGAAATGAGTTAAAGATTATCAGCAGCTTGGTGGTGGTGTGAAAGTAAACATTTACAAGTTTAACTCTTTGTCCTATCGTGATGGTGCCAAGGGCTGTATTTACTGACCTACCTGAAGGTGGTTTGGCATCAGTGTGCCATTCGAGGGCCAACATATTACCAGTGGCAGTATGCAACTCAGCTAAATATATATTTATGAAAAATAAAAAATAAATCCATATGAACTGCAAATAAATATTTTTTAACTTAGAAATATGAATATAATATGGTACACTGTAGTCCAATTTCTATATCATGTGCAATCACTTGAAATATATTAATTCATTTTCATGGACTGAACACATGCACATTGGGGCACTAATTAATCTAGGTTATCATTGGATGCCATTGCAAAATTATCCCATATCACTTACCCTTACTCAAAGCATTATTCAAAGTGTGGATTCAGCACATACTTAATCCACCCTTAACAGTATGTGGAGACAATGTAATGGACTAAATGTACTTTAAAGGGTCCTCAGAAACCAAACCGAAATACCTCTGATGCGAGGCTTATAAGTCTGTGTGTCATTTTATTATTATATATTGGATGGTCTTTTTAGATATTGTTCATTTCTCTCACTTTGCTCATCATAGGTAAATTTCTAAAGGAGATATATATATATATATATATATATATATATATATATATATATATATATATATATATATATATATATTAGTGATGTACTGTATTGGATATCTACATCCGCATAGCCTCCGCAGTAAAATTAATATCTACATTACTATCCGCAAACACGTTTTTAAACAAAAGATCCACCTCCACAACTGCACTTTCAGATAACAGAAGCTCCACATCTGTGTTAAAAAAGCGAGGATCTTGCGGATCTTTATCAATGAGAATAATCACGTGGTGGGATCGTGTGTGTGTGTGTGTGCAGAGGGATGATTGAGGGAGGCTGACAGTTCGTGTCTGTGAGGATGAGAGAGAGAGAGAGAGTTGCATGGGGAAGTCACTTGAGAATAATATAATTTATATTCTCACTAGAGTGCGACTGAGAGTCAGTGTGAGTGAGGGAGAAAGTAAGTGTAATTAAGAGTGAAAGTTAGCAATAGAAAGTGAGTGAATAAGAATGATGCTGATTCCTGCTGACTCCTAAGAATAACTAAATAGAATGAGTTCAATGAGACTGGCTGGTAATGAGAATGCAATTATCCGAGAGAGGAATGAGTGAGTGGGAGAGACCGAGGTATCACTCCCTTGTCCCTTTATCTTGGGACAGATTAGGGGAGGGGAGGTGACAGAGATTGAAGTTTGAGATGAGACGTGTAGGAAGGGAAAATGAAGGAAGAGGAAGGAATGTAAGTAGAGGGAGGAAAGAAAAAGAAGGTAATAACAGGGAAAAACGAATACAAGGACTCAAGAACCAAGGAAATAATGGAAGGATGAAGGTTGAGGGTGAAATTACGGGGAGAAAGTAGATAGAATAAATATAAGCAGGAAGGCTTAGAAGGGAGTGAAGAAAGGGAGAGAGGAAGTAGGGGAGGAATAAAATTTAATAGCAATATTCCATTTTCCGTGCCATTTCTCCTCTTCATATGTCCTTCATTAATCCTCCATCCCTTCCCTCCATTTTCTTGCCCTCTCTACTTTCCTTCCAGTGTTATATCTTCTCTTACTACATTGTGAGAATAGGCTACATTATGTATTCTTCATTTCTATTTATTATTTCTCTTTTACTACTTATTTTCTGCATTTCTGCACTTCCTTTCTCTTATCTGTACTTTGTGTCGCAGCTACGACGCACACTGTAAACATGCCTGTCTGTTTGTTCGGCCAGTGGCAGTGTTGTCATGACATGGTCATGTTTGATAGCAATTAATACCCAGCAGTGGCTGGCACCCCACTCACAGTTACTTCCTTCTCCATCTTCCCCCTGAGTACGTCCTTACTCATTAGTCTTTGAGCAGCCAATATTTTGGTCAGTTTAGTATTACGCCGCATGCCTGAAGTCAGACCAACCATGGCTACAAAAACTAGCAGTGCCGTATGGGAGTTTCTCTTGAAAACATCCAATGACAATGCTCAGTGTCTTTTGTGCAAACAAATTTATTCACAAAAAGGACATGGAACCACTAATTTGAAAAATCACTTTAGATCCAAACATGAAGAACAATATGTTGAGATGCAAAAAGAAGAAAAGAAAAGTGCAGAGAAAAAGGACTCTGAAAAAACGCCTATTCAGAAAGTGAAGTATGGGATCAGACAGGTGCGAATGGAGGAGTGCCACAGCCTTACAACTGTGAAAGTGTGGGATTTTTCTCATCCAAAGACCAAAGAAATTGACAGATATATATCTGAAATGTTAGTGATGGATGACCTCCCATTCAGCCATGTGGAAGATGTGGGATTTATGAGACTCATGTCCAAGGCTGTCCCACAATATATATTAAAGCAACGGAACTTCTACTCCTCAATGATTTGCACAAACATTTATGATGCTGTGTGTAGCCAAGTGAAGAAGATGATTAATGAGATCACAAATACTATGGGAAACAATATGTCGTTCACCACAGATGTGTGGTCCGACACCTCGGCTGGTGTTTCACTATTTCGTCTAACCACTTATGCCATCACTTGTGATTTCGAGAGGGTAAACTTTGTTGTGGGCACCGAGCTATTTGAGGAAAGGCACACTGGTGATGATATTTCCAGAAAATTCAACAACATGTTGGACAGATGGGAAATATCTCACAACAGTGTGCACTGTGTAATGCGTGACTCAGGAGCAAACATGAAGAAAGCTCTTTTCCTGTATGGATTTAATAACTTGGATTGTGCTGTACATAAAGTACAGTTACTTGTTAAACAAGGCTTCCAGTCACAAAAAGAAATTAGTGATTTAATTGTGAAGTGTAGGGAGCTTGCCACACACTTCCACCATTCAACTATGGCCCAGGATGAACTAAAGAAAATCCAGGGACGTCTACAGTTACCCAACCTAAAAGTTGTCCATGATTCATCAACAAGGTAGAACAGCACGCTACACATGCTTAGAAGAACCACAGAAATGAAGGAACCCCTTTGTGTGTAGGTGGCAAACAACCGTAAAATGCCACAGCTTAGCAATGCTGAATGGATTATTCTGTCACAGTGTGTAAAATCTTTAGAACCATTTGAGGAACTTACCAAAAAAAGGAGTCATTCTTCATCAACTGTAGCTGATGTAATACCCCTCATTTACAAATGCAAAATATTTGGATTAAATTTAAAGTAAAAGGAAAAAAATGACGACCGCTGTGTGACCCATCTCTCTCCAGTATTCGAATTTTATTTCTTAATTCCATATTTTTTTAATGTTTCGGTAAATAAAAAATTTCTTGGCGTCTTTTTAAGTAAAAATTAATTTGCCTATTATATAAATGGAAGTTATTCAACTCAACCCACTTTGGATGATGATTTTTTTTTTTTTTTCCGGTAAATTTTATTTTTTATTTATTTATTTTTTGGGTCGGGCCTTTTTCGGTTTTAGGTATTGCTTTAATTTAAAGTGATATTGCGTGTTTAGGGTTTTAGCATTGGAGGCCAGTTTTATGTGGTAAATTTTTACTTTCTTTTTTAGCATTGGAGGCCAGTTTTATGTGGTAAATTTGTACTTTCACTCACCACAAGATAAGAAAACATCTCATGAAATTAGTCAGGTTAGGTTAGGTTTTGTCGCAAGGTATATGTGCTATGACATGCTTAGTAATAGTGAGGTTTTTGAATACTGTACTTAAATAAGCCATGTATAGGAATGAACCCTTTTCAACCCAACTTACTGTATCTTGATATAATACTAACCCCCCCTTTTTTGGGGGTCTAAGCTTTTTGCTTTTTGGAACTGTATTAACTTTTGGTAAAGTTTTGCTTTTGCAAAGTTAAAATTTGAGGGGAAAGTTTGCTTGATAACTGTTTACTTTTACACCCCCCCAAGTTAGGGAAAAGTCTCATGAAATTTACTATGCAGTATTAGGTAAGGTTTAGTTTGGGCGAAAGTATTTGTGGTATTTAATTTTAATTTTAATGTGCTTATATTTATAGATTAAGGTAATTTAACAGTTTAATATCGCACATTATTCCTAGCCAACAGGTTAGGTTAGGATATATTTTTGGCAGGAAATACAAACAAAATACTAATGTGAAATTTCTTAACCTAACCATTCATAACCTAACCTAACCTGTTGGCTAGGAATTGTCTGCGATTTTAAACTGTTAAATTACCTAGAATGATTTACCGATTACACAAATCAAACAGGTTTGGGAACCACAGTAACAGAGTGGTTAGCATGCTCAACTTGGGAAGTGACAGTCTTGCTTTCAAGCCCAATGGGGGTGTTAGGAAGGGCTTCCAACCTTTATTCCCCATCTGCAACCTGTCTGTATTCTCCCCTCATAATGGGGATTGATGGTTACTCTAGGCAGCAGTGCCACTGCAGGATGACAACACATAAACGAATGAGAGGTACCACACTACTACTGCACCGCCACATCTGCTGCGCAGCACTGCAACATTGCAACACACCGGATATGCTGCGGTACCTAATTAAGCTAATCAAACCCATCATTATTAGTGTAAATTTCATGACTTAAAGTTTTGGATTAGGAGTGTGAATGAGAAAACCTGATTTTACTGATGAAAATAAATGGACAATGCTGAGAGAGTAGAGAAGCAACCACATCCAATTAAAGCCTACCAAATCCAGTGTAATAGTACAATAACACCAATACTGTATTAGGTTAAGTGAGGTTACTTCACCCCCACTCAAGAAACAAGTTGATAGCTGATATTATTTTATTCCAGTAGTTTCTTTATGCGTGTCTCACCTAGAAATGAACTAATCCAATTAACCTAATCAAACTTGACATAATTTTTAATAAATTTCACAAATAACCAATTCCGATAAGAGGAGAGAAAAAAAAACACCTGCTTTTACAACTTGGATAAATTCGGTTGTACTTGTTCTTTTGTTACTGTTAATGCCCATTCGCATAGTGGTGGACACAGACAGGATGTAGTGTGGGAAATAAGGTTGGAGCCCTTCCTTACTCTCCATGCTGGGTTCAATGATGGGCAGTCCACTAACTAAATCTGGTGTAATAGTAAAGTGACACCAAAATTAGGTTTGGTTAGGTTGTGTTAGTTCTTCCCCACTTCGGAAACCAGTTGATAATTAATATTATTAAATTCCAGTGGTTGTTTTTGTATTTTTTTTTTTTTGTCTGAAATTGCTAGTACAATATTTTGTTATATACCCCAAGAAATTTGATAGCTGATGCAATCAAGGCAGAATTGTTCCCATAGATTGCTCACTGTTTCATTATTAGCCAGCTACTGGCTTCAGTACACATGTCCTCATGTTTTAAAACTCATATGCTCTTCAGATATACTTTATTTGAATTTGACTGTAAGCAGCCTACTGAGGATGAAGACATGTTCTACTTTGTATATTTTATTCCAGTTGAAGGCTTTGTTTAAGAATTACATGGTGTCATGGATGATCCTATTGATTTAGGACCTATTGCACCAAGACCGGACTGGTTAATTGTGGTGCAGCCTGTAATTCAGAGGAGAATCCAAAAGTAAGATTCTGGTTTTATATTAGTTTTCATTGACATCTATTAATATTGACTTAAAGTACGTTAAGTACTGAATATTATTATTATTATTATTATTCTAAGTCAGGCAACAAGCCCAGCTTGAAAAAGTCAAAGCCTTTAAGCCAACAATGTGAAGTTAATGAATGGTACAATCACGTAGTTGGCACTGCAATATATTCAGACTCTGTATGGCAAAATGTTCGTCACAAATGTAGTTTAAAGAAAGTGTTCTTCACTTTGAATGGGAAATTACAGTACCTGTACTCTATTAATTTAGTTTGTTAAAATCATAGTCTAGAATTAAACACATTAAATTGGTGCTAAAGTACTTTTGCTTTGAGGATGTTCCAAAAATACACCGATGCATAATATTTTTCTCGTTTTAGATGTACGAAGAGGCTGGCAATCGTCAGTGACCGAAAGATGGTTATCAAGAGAAATATTAGCAAAATACAAAAGGAAATTGAGGTAAGTGCCCTTTATTTTTATTATGAGATTGATATAGCTATATGGTGTACGCGGCATGCTCTAAGTCTTATCTTCTAGCGGCTTAATGTGGATAGTCAGTGATGACGAAATGCTGATGATGAAGAAAGGCAGTTAAGGAGCGAGAGGTATAATTATGTAATATTTTAGCCAAATCTCTTCTAACTCTAAAATTTCTTCGTTCTTCCTTGGAATTGGGCGAGTTAAATACAAATAAGGAGCTGAGTGCCCTTTGCCGCATGCATCTCATTCTCTCTAACTGCAGACAGATAGATAAATAGGTAAAGAGAGAGAGATATGCATCTGCTTATCATACACCATTATCTCTTTCTTAATTTACCTTAAGATTGATAGAACACTCCTAGATGTATCAAAGAAGTATCTGGTCAAGTGAGGTTGTCCGGCCAGGTATATAAGGATGAACGTAAAAGCAGACGTTTGTTGGGAGATGGAGATTACACTTTTACGTTATAAATATGAACGAATGTGTTCAGAGAAGTATGTGTTCATGAATTTTATACCCAGGTTTTGTACCTATGGACATTACACCTTCCCTGTGGGGGCAGCAAGGATACTTCCTTCGTGTTCCCCTGCGCATCGTAAATGTAGACTCAATGAAGCAGAGTGTGGGAACTGGGAAACCTCTCTCCTGTATTTTCATCCCACAAATACCAAAGTTCTTTGATATAACTCAACCATCCCTCTTACGAACAACATAGGTTCCATAAGTCCGTTCATAAGTAGGATTATTCGTAAGTTGTTCTATATGCAGTACTGTACAGTACTTAAGGTAAAAATCATAACTAAAGCATAAAACAAAATATACAGTATTAATAATTTTAATACAGTAATAATATAATACCACTGTACAGTACAGTAATATTGACATAAATTCATGAGTAGGTTTTTGTTCGTATCTGCAAATGTTCGTAACTCTTTGTTCGTAGTAGGGTAGCGTCTTTATAGGTAAATAAATAGAATATTATTTTGGCTGTTGGGAAAATAAAAAGTTTTGTAATTTTGGTAGAGTGAAATGGTCAGCTTGGCCCACGAAGAAGCCTGGCACATTTAAGGGCCTCTTTAGAGAGTGAGGAAACCAAAGAGATCTCACTGGCAAGTGGAGAATATTAGATGAAAGCACAACTACCTTCCTCTAATTGTCGATATGATGAACATATAGGCTGGAGAAGGGGACACTCATGCCTATTTACCACACAGTGAAAGAAAAGGCTCGTGAGCGATTAGAGAAGGCCAAGGCCAAAGAAAAGTCAACGACTGGACAAAAGTAGTCGCCATCAAAGTTTTGCAAGTAAGTCTGGGATATATTTATGTAGTATAGTTTAGGCCCGCTGTCATCAACAGCTACAAAAGTAATTCAGTCTATATACTTATATAAAATGTCTAAATATCGAAATCATCTAATTTCATATTGATTTACATATAAATGATAATGAAATCTTTAAATTTCATGTTCATTGATATGGGGCTCTTTTTTGAACCATGTTGCAGTAGTTTTCTTAATAAATTAATAATTTTAATGATTCATTATTCTGTTCTTTTCTTACTGATTGACTTTTATTCCCCCAGTCCTAAAAATAAGGTTGTAGATTTTAAACACGTAATAAAACAAAGCACACATCCTGTATGATTGGACAGATTTTGGTCAAATTATTTTCATTTTCACTTGTAAGGGGCAGTATATTGCAAAATTTCCAAGAGCTTCTTACATGGTAAGGAATAGTAATTGAGCTGAAAGAGAGATGAGAAAAATGGTGTAAAATTTGCTGGTGCTGACCATCTCAGTTTACCGTTTCTCACTTCCAGTGCTTTTGATAGCTGTATACTTTCATCCCTCCTTCATTTCGGAGAGTTGCTCCGAGTTCATTGCAGTGGAAAGTCAGTGATATAGATTTTACATATCTGTAATATAACAGGAAGGCATGAGCAACAGAAGCCGGTCAGGTCAGGCAAAATGTCTGCTACCATTCTGACAGTAGCTGGTACTACCTGCATCTGTTCTTGCTGCCATGCAGGCTCATATATGGAGAGACCCAGAGGCAGTCCGTGGGGAGGAATACTCCAAACCATTCTCTGACATATGCAATGGTGCTTGATTTTCAGAAGTACAGACTTTGTCTTTCCTTTGGAGCTTATCAGCAGTGTCAAGATGGGGGGGGGGTGCACATTGGGCGAGGCACTTCTGCCTTATCTTTAACCCAGGCAAGCAGCAAAGCTTCTAGTTGCTATGACTGCCTGTCAAGATGAAGAAACTCATATAGTCTATCTCAAGAATAGGATTTCCTGATCCTGATGTAACTTTTTAAAGTCATAGAGAAATTTGAATTGCAGTATTCATATTGACTGTCGTTGTTGTTTGTTATTGTGTGTCACAATTAGCTCCCATTTGAATGGGGCGATAAGGGGAGGTTAAGGCTGGATATCTTTCCTAGTGCCCCAAGGTGATATTGAACTCACGTTGGTCGCCTCCAGACTCGTGGACTCTACCACTAAGCAACTGCAGCCCCTGTAAGTCCATGGGTATACAACCCTAGGGTAGAAATAAAAAAAACATGTACAGCATATGTACATGACGGAACTGAACATGCAGAAATAACAGCAAAACATGTTCTGGTATTTATTGAACCTTTAATAAGCTTTTACATTTGTTCACATGAACATAAAACAGAATAAAAAGCCAAAATGCAACCCCATTCCAGTGATTTATAGTTTTTTCTGGAGCAAACGCTTCCCTACGAATTTTTTGACACAGATTAACACATTACTTGTAAAAATATCAACAAGTTGTAGCTACAAAATCAACTGTAAAACTGTCAAGAGTTCTAGATACTATCTCATTAAATTAAGACTACAAGATATATTACTCCTTCCAAAAATAGATAAATACTGCTCATCATCTCTTCTCATCTACTATAACAATGTATGCCCAGCACATACTCTATGTACATTTTTTTTAATAAAACAACCACATAGGAACCTTTTATACATATCCCAGAGCTTGTCTGAAGAGTAGGAGAAGAAGTGGCCTTAAAACTGATCCCTTTGGAACCCCACTGCTAACCTTTCTTACCTGTCTCTTCTATCTAACTACGGTATGCACAATACAGTAATTGTAAACTGTATCAACATCCTCATAACCAACAATATTTATTGCACTTCATCCATACAATATTGTTATCAATGGTTTCCTGATATAATAAACGTAATAATATTGTGCAGTGAGCAACAAACTATCATTGTATGATATACCAATTAATATCATATTGCGTGTTTACATACTCCACAAATGTATTCTAATGGTAACAATATACTTATAAAGGCTACTAGCTATTAATCAGTACAATACAGTTTATAATGAGACAACAACTATAATATAAAACTTAACAAAATACAAGTAAAAGATAAAAGAAATTTAAAGTTAACATAAAACTCAAGGCACAGCCCATAACTTAATATGCTTTTGTACCGTTAAGAACCATCCTACAACATTAAGGCATTACCAAGCTACACGTCAACATACAGTACTTACAATGTATTTAATTTTTTCTTTTATTCTACTTGCTTGACTTTTTTCTTTGGCAAATTACCTACTATAAAAAATGTCTTTAATGGCAAGAATATGGAAGAGGAGATGTAATGTAAAAATATATACAGATATAAGGTATGTTGACGTGCTTATTAATCGCAAAAACAAATTCATATGGCTGTTCCAAAGGGGTCAAATTATCTTCAGACAGACAAGGCAGAAATGAAATTCTTGCATTAAGTAGAAGAAGAATTAAAAATATGAGATGTCCAATGGCTGAAATCACCCACGTAAGGGAGTGGCCGAGTCAAAGCACACCCATTCAGCAGAATTTCATATATCTTGTCCACTTCTCAGAGCTCCTTGGGGATAAAGGGCTGCCACAATTCACCACCACCGCCTTGCTTAGGTCATCCGTAGAGCTAGAGGGGAAGGATCTTCAACTGCGAGGCCCTACAGCCAGAGCTCGTCGGAGCTCAATTAATGTTACAATAGACACAGAAGCATGGCTTCCATACCTTGTCTATCCTCTCCTATTAAATATGATTTGCAGTTGGACTAAAAATAAAAAAAGGAGGGTGAAATAGTCGGTTCCTTCCTTCCCCTTTCCCCAGGTAGTTTCTCTCCTTACGACTCCCTTGCCATACAGGGGTGGAATTCTCTCTCCTCTACCACTTAGGCTAATATATTTATCTAAACGATAAAAATCTAAGCATGCTATGAATTGTTCTCACATACTCAGTCATTAAATGAACATAAAATAGGTAATCTGCTATACTAAATAACATGCAATATTAATGTAATTATAAATGGAAAAAGTCAATAAACGTAATGCAGTGTTCGAATGCAAATGTGTTATGCAATTTTACATGAATGAATTGGTGATGTATATATGGTTTGAACTTTACCGGTAAAATTTAACAACTGCCTCTAACCCCAGCTGTTTATTCATTGTTGCTTATAATGCTATAGTGGCCAGCTGCATATTTTGCACTTGTAAAATATAATGCAGAAGCAGAAACCGCTGCACAACAGATTTAGCCAACACCTTAAAATGCACTTATAAGAACACCACACTCACCAACATGTGTTTGCGATTCATAATTATAAAGATAATTAATTGAGCTAATATATATATATATATATATATATATATATATATATATATATATATATATATATAATGTGTGCAAACAATCCAACTTCTTCCTATATGATATAAAAATATATTACTAATTTCCTAACTTCTCAAGCTAAAGCAATCAAACTATTAATGTCCCATTATTGCTTAAAGTTTTAAATGGTGTAAAAACAAAATATTCTGCAATACAAAGGAAAACTAGACATAGGGTGGTGGCCAAGTCAAAACACACATTCATCAAAGCTCATATACCTCAATCACAACTCTTAGCTCCTTGGGATAATGAGCTGCCACAAATCCCCCCCCCCCATCACCAACATTCTTGGGTTATCCAGGGGGTAAGTGGGCAAGGTTCTTCTGTTGAGAGGCCCAACAGCCGCAAATTAAATATACCTAACTTTCTTTAGCTCTGAATAATATATGGGAGTTACCACATCGAAATATCAGTAATGAATTACCTCAGTAAGGCTCTCCTTGCACACAGGAAGTGAGAAGACATTCCATATCACTGACAGTTTTAAGCTGGGGAATTAAGGCTGTATGCCCTTTCTAATGCCAAGTGGTGAGCTAGATCACAGGTCTGTCAACTTCCAAGTTCAGTATTCTAACCACTTGGCTCCTGTGGCCATATCTCACTGAAGCAAATATGGTAGCCCCGTCAGATGCAAAAATGAGACGGTGGTGTAAAACTATAATTGAAATAGTATGGTCTATGCGTATAACTTCATATAAAGAGAAAGTCCATCTACTAATCACTTTGGGACTTTCCTGTTTGCAAGCTTCTTAAAACACTACCTTTCTGTTTGTCTTACTATGCTTTTCCTAACTGTCTCAGGAAAAAAACTACAGCAAATTTCAGCCTCTATATCCTGCCCTTGAAGATCTTGGGAAAACCTTACTTAATTCAATTAAAATAAAGGGTAATTAATGCTTAAAAATTATTAAAATAAATCGTGCTATGTAGATATGCAAATAAAAATTCATATGAGCGAGGTCAGAATATATAATGATAAAAAATTACCCTCATATGCACCATCTACTAGCAATATTAACTTGACAACTTATTCAACTAAATAAACTATATTTATATATGTCAAGACATAGACTTCCTACCAAATCAAGAAATTAAATGATGTCACTGTGTTTGTCTCCCAAATATCAGGGCTAGAAAAGTATTCGTAAGTAAACCAGTAGATGGCTTCTTTGAGATATTTATTACTATCTCTATTTACTGAGCTCTTTAAGTGCCTGCAGAAAATGTATTTTCCAAATCAATACAGATATAAATTTACCTATCTAAAGAAAATTATTTATTTAGTAATAGGGCCACTTATACTTTTTGGGTGCCCCGCAGTAAAAGTATATTCTTCATCAGTCGATACAATTGTCAATTTAGCTATCTAAAAAATAAGAAATGAATTATAGGTGTGAATTCATGACTTCAATGTTGCTGATGACCACGAGATGACAAACATTACAAGATTAATACAGGTGCAACCTCACCTCTCTGGATGATCAACTTGGGAAAGGTCAACTATGTCATAAATTGGCACTATGGAGGTTACTGTGGGCGTGGTTGTGAATACGACCGTAGGTTCACCCTCCGAAGCTGCAAGTCAGAAGGAGATGCCAAGCAGCTCAGCAACAACAGAGGTCAAATTGTCACAACAACCCCTGGCGTGGGGGAGCTTGGCAAGGGAGTTTAGGGAATGATAATGACAACAGCTACAGACTCTGCTATGGCTTTATGCCCATTCAACAGTAAAATCTGATTAAGTCTAACAAGTTTTTTCACTTTTCACTCTTTACGGAAGAAAATATTCAGGCTTCAAACGTCAATGAATGTTTTAAAATACTGTATTATACTCCTCAAATGCTAAGAGATTCTGAATTACCTAAAAATAAGTACCTTGTGACTGCCGAGAATACTGCTAATTAAAATAATAAGTAATTTAGACATGATGCCATAACTCACTGCGGTCAGCTGAGTGGCCACAACTGAAAAAGAAAAGGGAGGCACTGAGGTTCACATACTTGAGCATTCTCACCCCTTTTATTTGTAGTTTCGTGGTAAGTAAAATGCTCAGGGCTTCAAAGTGAGGAAATTTTTCTTCGCCATCACCATGAATAATAAAAGAAATATATTAATAATAACAACAAAACATATACTCTTATCAACATACACATACAAAGCCCGTAAGCTCCTGTGTAAAGGAGGTGGCCGAGTCAAAGCACACATTCACCAAAAGCTAACATACCTCGATCACTTCTCTTATCTCCACAGGCATGACCTGTTGCTACAATTCCCCCCTCCAACCATCCTGCTTGGGTCAGCCACATGGTAAGTGGGTAAGAATTTTCTGCCGTGAGGCCCAAGATATTCTTTAAATTGTCAAAAAATCAACACTTACTGTATATCTATTTAAAATGGCTGCAAATATACCAGTACTTCTCTGATAATTCCTTTGTGAGTTTGTGTGATATTTCTCATGTGTTTTAAAACAAGTGATTCTCTATTACTGTGATAGTTCACATGCTGTCCTTAAGGCTTGGCAATAAATTCACATGACAACTTTTTAAAGTTTAGAGCCACATCAATATGGCTTCCTAAAATAAAATTCACTCGAGTAAATACAGGTTGTCTTTTAGATACTACTACTAATAAACTCTTTGAGACAAATCTTCCTTAACAATGAACCTAACCTAACGTTACCTAACACTACCTGCTTGGAGAGAATTAACCTAACCTAATCTACCTTAACCTTACATGACCTTCTACATACCATTCCATGGTACAGAAATAGAAAAAAAAAAATTATTACTAAAATTAATAAACATGTGTGAAACTCTATATACTTCTCACGATCAGTCAAACAATCAAAAGGTACTTCTGCAATATCTGGAAAATAATCAAGTAAATTTAAATCATTTTGACAATGCAGCCGAAATTACTCAATTTCTGAATATTCTGACATAATCGTCAAAGTCTTTTAGGGAAAATCCCTGCACTCCTAGATCCCTATTATGTCGTTCTCATGTATTTGATAACAGATTCATATAAGGCACAAACGGTGAGTTGGAGAACAGAGGTAGCGAGGTGCAGTCATCCCCCATGTCCACCTGGAAACAAAGAGATATTGTGAAATTTTCTTGGCACTGGCTTGATCATGTTCAATATACAAGGTGGGGGGAAAAGAAAAAAAAAAAAAAAAGGAAAATAATACAAAGTACTTATTGATTTTGTGACCTCAATGGGTAATCTCAGTGCAATACTGTAAAGGTAAATAATATTGTTATATATTTTACTTGCATGCAACTGAAATGATTTCTAAAGTTTCTTAGAAATACGACTGAACAGTAGTTAAAGCACTTGTCTTGAGAAGTGACAGGCCTGCAATCAAGCCCACCACGTCGCATTAGATAGGGCGTCCAACCTCATTTCCCCAGCTCCAATCTGTCTCTGTCCATCCCCATACGGGACTTAATAATGATACATAAAACATCAACCATTTAATTTGCACGTGAATGAATGTATTATTCAAGTGTCTTGAAAATGCAATCTGTTCTACATCCAAGTAAAAAACTATCACACCTTGACAAAAGTGTGATCCAGGAGATGAGATGCAATGGCTCGGTCTTTTGAGTTATGAATAAAACACAGCTGCAAAAATTCGTGACCTTCCTCGGAGAGAGAGCTTGGTACAGTGGGACTCTGCCCCATTCCCACCCTGAACATAATCTGAACGCTGCTGTCATACTCGGGCCATGGACGCTGTAAAGATATTGAGGACATAAAATTACCTTACAACTTTTTGATAGAGACCTAAATTGGGCAGAATTGCAGTGGTAATGCACTGATTAGAGCACTTGACTCAGGAAGTGACAATCTGTTGTTCGAACACTGCAGGGCATTAGGAAGGGCATCCAGCCTTAAATTCCAAGTTCGAACCTGTCTGTGTCCAACCCTATTTGAATGGGGGATTATCAGTGACAGAAAACAGCAAAAAAAATTGTCATTAAAGATTCCTTGATATGAGGGTCATAATTCAGAGTGCCACAATGAAAGATTAAGATATCATCAAAGATAATTGTTTCTTAATCGTTTCCTAAAAAGAGCATAAATATTTGAAATAAAAGAAAAATTATCTAAGAAAGATATACCTTTTTGTGTTAAGAATATACTGAAAAAGGACTCAACCTACCTTCCCAGTCGCCATCTCTATGACGACACAGCCAAGAGACCAAATGTCAGCTGCACGACCATGTCCTTTGATAGACTGGAATATCTCAGGTGCCATATAAGCTTTAAGGATAAAGAGATTGCGTTATGAGCCTACGGTGCCGCAATGGCATAAATAGAATAATTTTAGATGTTATTGAATTGATACAATCATTGATATATATTACATATATATACAATGGCTGCAATTCCCCTTGTAAGGGGGGGGGTGGCCAATTCAAAGTACACACATACACCAGTCTAATATACCTTGAAAACTCCTTAGGGATAAAAGGATAAACAGGGGATATGGGCAAGGATCTTCAACCATGTGGCCTGACAGCCTCAGCTGATTTACCATTGCCACTTCGTCTCATGGCAGCCCCCCTACACCCACCTGCCCCATGTTACTGTGCTAGCAGGTGTGAGAAATCCTTCTGGCATGAAACAACTATGCACTATCTTTCTCTATACATTTCTATCTCTAATACCCACGAATAAAGGTCTTTTGGATTTAACGATAATGATTGGCCAGGACAGTTCGACGTTGTCTTCCTTCCGTTACGGGTCTTTTCCAATGCCTACATCCACACTGCATATTCTTTCTTATTCGTTACAAATCCCTAATTATCCCTTCACATCTGACAAGTCACAATACTACCCATCTCTGTTTCTCTTTCCTTTATGTTTTCTACGTGCCTAGGCACGATGAAGGCAATTTTTTTTTTCTGTCCCGGTGTCGCTAAAAAAAAAATATAAATAAATAAATGGCGTGATTGTTTTGAAAATTTAGTAATTTAAAAAGATGTCTATAGCATGCTTCTGCATAAAATATTCATATCCTGTAATACTGAGAAACCCCTAGAACCACAAGTATAGTTAAATAACCCTGAAAACTAACTGGTAAAGAAGAATACAGGGTGATCTCAAAACTACCTAACCCAACCTAACATGGAGCACCCTGGTGTTACTCTTCTATAGGAGATTCAAATACAGTATTCTTGTAACCATACCATGTGTGCCAACGATACCAGCCAGTTCTCCTATTTCTGTCTGATGTCCTCGAAGTCTTACCGCACAGCCAAAATCTCCTAGCTTTAAAACATTTCCTTCTTCTGTCAAGAAAATATTGGCACCTGGGAAAGGAAAAATACGTAAAGTATATAAAATTCTCAATATAATTTTTTCATATTTTCTTAAATAAAGAAAGTTTTTAGAGAAGGCATAAAATTTTAATACATCAGCTTAATATATTCCTCTTATATTAACAAATGTAAAACTGCAAGTTTAAAAAAATCATGTAGAGCGAAGATAATTATGAATAAAAGGAAAATGTTTATATATTCACTCCATGGCTCTAATGAAAGAAATTATTTACCTTTAATATCTCTGTGCACTATATTTCTCTCATGTAAGGCATGCACCGCCTCCAACAGCTGTCTGGTGAATTTACGAACTAGCACCTCTGGCAACCCCGTTTCTGTACTAACAGCCAATGTTTCCAACGTTCCCTCATCACAGTATTCCATGAACATTAGCATCTCATCCTGCAAAGAGAATATTGCACATAAGTTCTGATATACATAATATTATTGCACTTACTGAAACAATGGAAGGCAGGTGTATGCAAACTAAGATATTCATTTGAACACCAGCAACCGAACAATTTGATATATTACCAAAAGGTCCGACAACGAAAATATATTGCGATAAGATCTGAGCGATGTACATACAAGGAATGAATATGAGATAAACATATTCCCTTTAAGACTAATTACTGGAAAGATATTATATACGTACATTATGTATTTCTACTCCATAGCACTGGACTAGATGAGGGTGCCGGATGCCTTCAAATATCCTCAACTCATCAGCAATCTTCCTGATGGATCTATGATCATTGGGTTGAAGTGGCAATACTTTCATTGCCATCAATTCACCCGTGTTGTTGTTCACCGCTGTGTACACCTTACCAAAGCGCCCTGCGCCTGTTGAGATAGAAGTTAAGTTGTTAACTGCTGTTGTTTGCTGTGTTATTGTCATTATTAATCCCCATTCAAATAAATGTGGACAGATAGGCTGGAGCTGGGGAATCAAGGCCGGAAGTTCTTCCTAAAGCCAAGCAGTGGGCTTGAACACAGGTTGTCAATTCCTGAGTCAAGTGCTCTACCCACTACGCTACCGTGGTGCACTTGGAATATCAGTAAAGTATAAACTTTAATGACAACAAATGCAATAATAGTCAGAACAACTCACAACCATTTCCTACAAAACAATAACAGAAGACTTAGCCATCTCCGTTACAGACCTCTCCACGTACAATTAATTTCTCTGGAGCTTGTAACTCCTGAGTGCTCTAGGGCTGCTCATATTTAAATGGCAAATCACCTAACCTGACAATATATGGAGTTAACTTCACATGGGGTTCTGGGGTTACAGATCTTTACAAGTTAAATAATTTTTCTTTCAGGGCATGTTTTACCTTTATTACTTACTACTTGGCTACATTCATATTCATAAGCAAATATTATGTACAAGTATGCGAGAGGATAGGAGCAGTGTATGAAAATATAATTCCCAAGGGGTGTACTCTCTTAGGCTGCTGGAAAAAAAAAGCAGTTAGGAGACTACAGATATTACTAATGTCCCTTCTGAAATTGTTTAATTATCTCTCTATATATAAATGCCATAATTTACCTTATAAGGGGAGTGGCTGAGTCAAAGCAAAAAACTGACTGTGTGAGAAATATACAAAATAAGGATTTCCCAGTCCAAGTTGATCCACCCTATTAAACTACTTTTACAGAAGTATAAGACTAATTCTCTGACACAGCCACCCCCCCCCTTATAAGGGGATGAAGGCTTTAGTATGTGGATATATAGATAGATAGATAGATAGACAGATGAATGGATGAGTAGATAGATGGATGGATGGGTAAATAGACAGATGGATGGATACATGGGTAGATAGATAGATGTCAATACTTCAATTGCAAACACGTTATATACAAAGTTCATTTATATTCATATGTGTTTGGCTGCTATTTGGCTCACTAGAAATAATTTAATAATGCAGTATATGTCAAAGGACTTAAATTTCTTCTATAACAATTTGATTTTCTTCTCAAACAACCCCTAACCTAAAAAGTAAAAGTATAAGGACAAACTTTATTATCAAAGTAGCCAGATCATCACAAAGGATAATTATAATAATATTAACAATAACAAAAATAATAATAATAATATGTACCATCTAAAACGTTGAGAAGACTAAAGTCTCTCATGATTATAATAATGATAATCATAAAAATAATAATATTATTCTTATTATTCTTATTACTATTATTATCAACATTATTATTATCATAATAATTATTGTCATTTATTATTATTATTGCTATTATTATTATTATATGTAGTCTCTATATAGCAATAAGAAGACATTGTTTATAAGAGACAAATACATAACCAGGATGAAGAGAGAAATGGCGTGTGGGCGGATGGACGTTAGCTGCTCTCGCTGTGATGATGATGATGACTTATACAGTCTCTCTCTCTCTCTCTCATTCACTCCGTTTAGCCTATCCATATATTTTCTTCTCTTACAATCACATTTGATTTGCCAATCTATCTATTTATCTGTCTCAGTTTGTTTATCTACACAGCTGTGAATAATTTTCTATATAATTAAAAGTAGGAGAAAAGTTAATATACATACATATACAATGGCCGCAGTCCCCCTTATAGAGGAGTGGCCGAGTCAAAGCACACTCATTCACTAGAAGCATTTCTCCTCTATAACTCCTTGTGGTGAATATGCAACATGGATATTAAGAATAAGATGTGCTTTATTATCGTTATTATTAATTCTTCTAATCTTGGTCATAAAAAGGGTATACAGTACACGAAGAAATTCTTATCATTTTTTTTATGGTGATGATTATTATTAAAATAACCATTATGGTGCAAAGTAAATTATGTTAAATAACAATAACATACTTTGTTCATCACACAATAAACCAATAACACTTAACTCACTCTCTCTCAAAACATCATTAACATAGTTACATTTTTACATAACTGTTTGTACAATGAGTCACGATAAGTAAGTCTCAAAAAGTTAAAATGCAGCAAATTATACATACTCCCACATACTTGAAAAAGTGCAACTAGCCTTCAAGGTTCCTGTATAAGCCTACCCAAGTCAAAGTTGATTAATTAATATTCAAGCACACCGAGGGGCACTAGGAACGGCATTCAGCCTCAATCCCTCCAGTTCCAACAGTCGTGTCTATCCTTAAATGAGTGGGGATTAATAGTTGCACAAAACACAAACAACAACTATTATGGTGTCTTGAATATTTAATAATGTAGTTTATGCTGTTATGAATCATCATTGAATGATGTTTACTTTAGGTTAGGGTACAAGAGACAGGTTGGTTATACCACCTTGACTCACAAAACAACTACCCTGAGTGTGAGCCCACCAAGGGATGTTAGGAAGATTCAGCCTTCATTCCCCTGCTCCAATAAGTCTGTGTCCACCCCCATTCAAATGGGGATTAAAAGTGACACATAAAACAACAAACAAACATATATTACTCCCTGCCTAAATCATCCTCTTCAAGTAAACAAAACCTTCAACCCCTCACTTCACTTCAGGTCGTCAGAGCGGTAGGATGCAAGTCCAGTGACTTCTCTAGATCATATAGTGTACAAGGGAAGAAATATTATAAAAACACAGATATTATGACCAGACAGTTCTAGTGTTTCCATTGCATTCTTGCAAAAAAGTAAATATTGTTAAGACAGTGATTTCTTGGGGGAAAAAAGTAAGTTTGAGGTTATTAATAATTTTGTGAACTTGGGTGAGACTAAGAAATAAAGAGTTGCGAATAATGTGCTTGGTATTCATATTCATATTCATATTATTATTATTATTATTACTATTATTATTATCATTACTATTATTATCATCATTACTATAATTATTATTATGGGCCAGGAAAAGCTGGGGCAAGTGTAGGAAAGGATTTTGTGCAAGGGCTTGAGCTTTTCTTGCTCTCTCTCTACTTCACTGTGAATGCCCCTCTTGTGCCATATATGTCATAGACGATATAAAGGGGATGGAGAGAAAATCTGGTATTCCTTTCCACCAGAATTATTTACTACAAAGCAACTGAGAGAAGATAGGATGGGCAGGTATAATGCATTCCTACTGGCCCATGTTATGTGTCAGAGTTAGTCTCCATTCAATTGGGGGTGAAAACAGACATGTTGGAGCTGGGGATTAATACTGGACGTCATTCCATATTGTCCTGCAGCAGGACTGCAACCCCATTAGTCACTTCCTGACTCACGCACTCTACCAACGAGCTACAGCCCCCCCCCCACACCTGCGAGATATTGCAATGTGTACGAAATATATTACTACTATATATCATCATTGGTCCTAGAATGATAAACCTTTATGGGTGATAGCACAGTGATGTCCTTTGAAATCTTAAAACTTCATCAGAAGTTTCATGTCACTCTTTATGAACTCTATGGCCGTGAGCTACAAGCTGTAGACTCCTGTTTTACAGGATCCAGGTTTGATTCCCTCCCGTAAAGGTAATATAAACATGGAAATATTACAATTATACCTCTATATTTTTCATTACAGAAAATTTTCTTCCACGTAACCATGAGATTGTCAGTGATTGTTATATGGGTGCTATGGGCTGCAGTTACAATTGCAAGCACTCAAGAGCCTGAAAGGGATAGGGACAGAGAGAGGCCTCGCGGAAGAGCGAGAGACAGAGAAAGAAACAGAGAAAGGGACAGAGGAACTGATAGACAATCACTCATCAGGCCACGTCAGGTAAGGGTGAGGTATGGTGCAGTACCTGTTTTGATTACATGAATGATGATTCAATATTGTATGTCTTAGTAGCACAGTGGTTAGAGCGCTCATCTAGGAAGTGACAAATCTGTGTTCGAGCTCACCAAAGGTTGCTATTAAGGGCATTCAGCCTTAATTCCCCAGCTCCAACCTTCTGTGTCCACCCCAATTCGAATGGGATTAAGTAGCAGCATATAAAACAGCAATATCGTATTTTTTAACTTGGCAATGTAACTAAATGGGAATTCTGCATAGGACTGGCTATCTCACCCTTCTTAAATTATATTCTAGCCACAAAGAATTAAGGAAGAGTTGAAAACAGCAAGGTATAATACAGCCTCGCAATCTCAGTTCTTTCAATAAAGTGTGGCCACCCAACTTGCTTATGCTGCTATGGAGAACCGTTTCCAACAAATGTATATAGTTATTGTTTGCTGTTTTGTGTCACTATTAATCCCCATTTGAATGGGTGTAGACAAAGACAGGTTGAAAATGGGGAAATGATGCTGGATATCCTTTCTAATGCCCCATGGTGACCTCGAAAGCATATCTGTCACTTCCTGAGTTGAGCACGCTAACCACTACTCTACTGTGGTCCCCCTCCAAAAATTTTACAGTATTATTAGTTTCAATTAACATACCAAGTTCATTTCTCTCTCTCTCTTAATCTACCTTACACCCACCTTTTCCTCAATCTTCAGCTTCAACAACATTCTCATTCCTCGTTTGAGGTTGACACAGCTCCCAATTCTCTCATCACCTTATTTGTCATTTGCTATTGCTATACAGTGATCCTTCGCTCTATCGCGTTTCTTCTCTCGTAAATTCACAGTACCGCGATTTTTATTTTGCAATTTATTTTTTTTTGGGGGGGGGGGTATATGCAAAAATATTAAAATATTAAGAATATAAAAATTTTCAGTATTTTAATTTTTTTATTGGAAAAAAAAAATTCAATTATTTAATTGATAAAAAAAATTTATTTCCCAGCCTACGAATAATAAAACAGTAAGAAATAGTAAAAAAAACCTAAATCTGAACATGTAACTCTGCACCATAGAAAGTACGATACCGGTATCAGCATTTCGGAAAACGCAAAGGGTCGCACCTACGTGAGCTACCATATATTAAAATTTCCAGTAGTTTCATGATTTTACTGATAAAAAAAACTTATTTCTTAGCCTAAGAATAATAAAACAGTAAAAAATAGTAAAAAAAAACATAAATACTAACAGTATTGCACCATGTAAAATACGATACCGGTATCAGCGTTTTGGAAAACGAAAAGGGTCGTACCTACGTGAGCTAGTACATATTGAAATTTTCATTATTTTATTGATAAAACAAGTATTTCCTAGCCTAAGAGTAATAAAACAGTAAAAAATAGTAAAAAACATAAATTTAGATATATAACTCACAGTATTGCATCATGTGAAATACTGTCCGATAGCGTACAATGTATTGGGGTCGCACCTACGTGAGCTAGCATATATATTAAAATTTAAAGTAGTTTCATGATTTTATTGATAAAAAAAACGTATTTCTTAGCCTAAGAATAATAAAACAGTAAAAAATAGTAAAAAACACAAATACAAACAGTATTGCACCATGTAAAATACGATACCACTATCAGTGTTTCGGACAAAGGCTTGCACCTACGTGAGATAGTTCATGGAATGCTATTGGCTGAAAGAGTGAGAGATCTGTATCATGGGGTCTGATTGGCTTTTTCATTGAAGTTTGGTTCTCCCACCATCTTCCATTGTTTCGCCTCACTCGATCAGTCTAACTCACGTGTGCGCCGTTCACGTTGTGCTTATTAAAACGTTTTGCTCGTGATTTTTTTACTCGCATATTTTAACCTTTGCAATGCCTCCCAAGCATCCTTCATCTTCTAAGGCTTCTGGTAGTGAGCCTAAGCGGCAGAGGAAGATGTTAACCATAATAGATAAGGTGAAACTCTTAGATATGTTGAAAGAAGGAAAAAGGTTTACGGATGTCGGCCGCTATTTTGGCCTCAATGAATAACAGCCATAAAGCTGTTATTGGCTGCGGAATAATTTCCTCTGGTGTCTACAAACTTTTTACCACCTCATTCACGGTAAGTTTACCTATCACATACATATAAATTTACGCTTGCATGCTGTTATTTATGAAGTAAAGGATGGTTTGTTAACAGTACAGGGAGGGTATATACAGTTTATACAGTGTAAACGTAAAAATAAATTAAAATATCTATGTACATATAGGGTGATCCTACTGCGCGAAATTCCTGTCTCATGCCGGGTCCCTGAAACCGAACCTTCGCGATAATCGAAGGAACACTGTACATGCAAACACATACAATGGCCACAGTTCCCCTTGTAAGGGGGTTGGCCAAGTCAGAGTACACACATTCAGCATTTTTTTTCAATAAACTTCAGTTACGTTTATAAATATGAAGAAAATCCGTTCATCTCAAACAAACGACCAAATTTTTATGTGTATTATCTCTTTCACTTTTTCAATATCATACACAAATATATCTAACTACATATGATACACTCTTTGGGGGAATGGTAGCTCACTGGTAGCATGCTTGAGCTGGGAAACGACTGATGTGGGCTCAAGCCCACTGTGGGACGTTAGGAAGGTGATCCAGCCTTAATTCCCAAGCTCCAACCTGCTTGTGTCCACCCTTACTTAAATGGGGATTGCTAGTGATACATAAAATGGCAAATAATGTAATCTGATACATTGTTACTTGACACAGACAGCAGTATACTTTCACATGTACATATACACTACAAAAAAGCAGGTTGGCCAGGTTTGGCATAACTTTTTCCCATGTCCTATTTTATGTTCAAACGTCTCTTGAACCAAGGTTGTCAAAGTTTGAGCATAAAAAATGACAAACTCACCATAAAAAGGTAGTCATGGGAAAAATTTATGCCAAACCTTGGCAAACCTGCACAGCACAACCCTGTATTAATCCATTACCTTTCTGAGCAAAGAATATTAATACCTAGCAGCATCATATTAATTACCTCTGTCTACTATAATTTTGTTGAATATCTTGAAGTACAGTACATGTAAAAATGTACCTTTTCTTGAAAAGAAAGGAAAAAAAAAATAAATATACTCATTCACAGGAATTGGTCAATACTGTGGACTCCCAGGATCCCGAAAAGCCTGAAGGAGCTAGTTTCCTGTCTATTCACACAGCTAGACACAGTGAGGTAATGTGTTATCATCATCAAATCTTTAGGATTTCCCCCATCAGGGGAAGCTGCAGCAGTTCAATCGTATCAATAATGTCCTATCTCCTGCAACCTCCTCTGTTACACCATACACCTTCATGTTCTTCCTCACTACAGCCTTAAACTTTCTCACTGGACTACCTCTCCCCCTTGTCCCTACCACCTCAATCCTAAGTATCTTTCTCCAAATGTACTCCTCATCCCTCCTCAGCACATCCCCAAACCATCTCAGTCTCGCCTCGTCTTAATATTAAGAATATTACATTTTCATAATAAATAAATTAGGAAAGGCCAATATTTCCCACGTAATAAAAGAAAAATATTATTATATCATTTTTAGTTGAGTGGTAGTTTAGACAACAGTGAAGTACCAGGCATAGTGAGCATTCCAGGCATATCAAATCTGCCCGTGGTGATGCCCGATGCAGAAATTGCAAGACGACAAATGGATACCATTATTCTACTACTGCAGCGACTCAGTGACAGACTGGCTGCACTTGAGACCCTCCAGTCTCAACGAGGCGAAAGAATTGACACTATTCATTACAGGTGCGTGTAATTATTCCTGAAAGGAGCAACGTACTCAATATAGTCAATATGTGAATGGTTTTACGTCACAGACACCTTTTTTTCTACTAAAGGATAGGACTTCTTGCAAAAATATTGGTTTTGAAAAATGTGACCACTACCCTGAGTGAATATCTTTGCAACTTCAGATGGTGGTGGGTCACAAATTCTCAACCTGACATATCAAAATCTCGAGCAATACCAGTCGGCCATGGTGGCTGATATAAGGAGGTCAATATGTTGAATAAATTACACAGACAGCAATCAAAATTTGCAATATATTCAATAAAAACAAGCTTTCAGCAATCTATATACCAAATCAAGTACAGTACAATGATGATACAAATGGCTACAGAGCAAAACTATAGATGACAAAAATATACATAACAAAAACTTTGAGCACTTTGAGAAGTGTTTTTATTTCCTAAACCAAGTCACATGTTAGAAAAACGGTGCTTCTAATTCGGTTTAAACTTCTCCAGACTGACAAAACTCGAACTACAAGCAGAAGAGCGCAAGAGCGTTATCAACGAGCTCAGTAATTCGGTTAGACATCGAATGGAAACTACGGACAGCGAAATGGACAGAGTTACAGGACATTTGGATGAAATTAAGACCGCCGTTAAGACTGTAGGTCAACAAAACCTCGATCTCAAAAGCTCTGTTGATAAACTGGCTACAAGTGAGAGTATGTTGGTGAATATAATTTAATGTCTATCAGTTCATCCACTCACACTTTTATAAGCCTTTGTATGTGTCTATCTCCTGTTCTAAAAATCTCTTTGGTATATATATATATATATATATATATATATATATATATATATATATATATATATATATATATATATATATATATATATATATATATATATATATATATTATATATATATATATATATATATACAGTGGTCCCTCTCTATATTGGCAGTTCACCTATCGCGAATTCAGTGCGTCACGGTTTTTTTGGCGAGTTTTTTTTTTTTCTGGGTATATGCGAGAATATTAAAATATTAAAAAATTACAATTTTCAGTAATGTCATTATTTTATTTTAAAAAAATATTTTTTCATTATTCTATTGATAAAATAAATTATTTCCCAGCCGAAGAATAATAAAACAGTAAGAAATAGTAAAAAAAACCCATAAATTTAAAAATGTAACCCTGCACCATAGAAAGTATGATACCGGTATCAACGTTTCGGAAAACGCAAAAGGTCGCACCTACGTGAGCTAGCACATATTAAAATTTTCAGTATTTTGATTATTCAACTGATAAAAAAATTTATTTTCTAGCCTAAGAATAATAAAACAGTAAAAAATAGTAAAAAACAAATTTAAACATGTAACTCACAGTATTGCACCATGTAAAATACGATACCAGTATCAGAGTTTCAGAAAACGAAAAGGGTCACACCTACGTGAGCTAGTGCACATTAAAATTTCCAGTATTTTTATTACTTTATTGCTATAAAAGTATTTCCTAGCCTAAGAATAATAAAACAGTAAGAAAATAGTAAAAACATAAATTTATATATATAACTCACAGTATTGCACCATGTAATATACTGTACAATAGTGTACGCTCTATTGGCGTCTTGGAAAATGCAAAGGCTCGCACCCACATGAGATAGTTCATGGAATGCTACAGGCTGAAAGGGTGGGAGATGACGAATCACAGAATTGTTTTTCTGTATGTTCTGTATCATGGGTCTGATTGGCCTTTTGATTGAAGCTTCATTCTCCCAGCGTCTTCCATTGTCTCGCCTCACCCGTTCAGTCTAACTCACAAGCGTTGTGTTTGTGATATTTTTACTCACGTTTTTCAACCTCTGCAATGCCTCCCAAGCGTCCTTCATCTTCTAAGATTTCTGGTGGTAAGCCTAAGCGGCAAAGGAAGTTGTTGACCATAGCAGATAAGGTAAAACTGTTAGATATGCTGAAGCAAGGAAGAAGGTTTGCGGATGTCAACGGCCATTTTAACCTCAACAAATCTACTGTTCGATACATCAAAAAGGACAAGGCAAATATCAGGAAAACATAGACTATTTAATTTGGTTAAACAGCAAAGAGGGTCGTAACACCCCGCAATAAGATAATAGTGCGGATGGAATCTGCTTTGGCCCTGTGGATTGCTGATTGCAGAAAGAACATCAGCGTAGACAGCAATATCATACAAACAAAGGCGAAGAAGCTGTACGAGACATTCGCTGTAAACGAACCCGACGACGACAGTGGCGACCGTGGAGAGGAGGAGAGAGAAGATATCGACGACCCACAACCAGGACCCTCCAGCAATTCTCCACCGAGGAAATAATCGTTCGTGGCAAGCAAGGGATGGTTCGCTAAATTTCAAAAACACTATGGCCTAAAAAGCGTTTCAGTTTATGGCGAAGCTGCCTCTGCAGATACAGCTGCAGCTGAAGGTTATGTGAAAAACGACTTTAAGAAAATTATCGAGGAAGGCGAATACGCTCCTGAGCAAGTCTTTAACATGGATGAGACTGGGTTATTTTGGAAGAGAATGCCGTCTCACACTTTTCTCTTCAAGGAAGAAGCTAAAACCCCGTGATTTAAAGCGCAAAAAGACCGCGTTACCCTCGTCATGTGCGGGAATTATGCGGGCTTCATGTTAAAGCCCGGGCTTATCTACAAGTCAAAGAACCCTTTAAAGAATAAAAACAAGAATCTGCTGCCAGGGTATTGGATGCATAACTCTAAGGCCTGGATCACAAAAAGCCTCACATCGGACTGGTTTTACCAATGCTTTATCCCTCAGGTCAAAATTTATCTTGCAGAAAAGGGCCTTGAATTTAAAGTCCTTTTTTTGATGGATAATGCTGGTATCCACGTAACTGATCTCGAATATGACGGTGTTGAAGTAGAGTTCCTGCCACCAAATACGACATCACTGATTCAGCCTATGGATCAAGGCGTTATTCGTGCATTCAAGGCCCTCTACACACGAAATGCCCTGGCGAACCTGGTTAAATCCATGGACTCGGACAAAGAATTCTCACTGAAGACTTCCTGGCATGACTACACGATTGCTACATGCCTTCAAAATATTCAGAATGCAATCAAAGAGATGAGGCCAGCCACAATCAATGCCAGCTGGAAGAAATTGTGGCCTGAAGTCATCTATGACTACAAGGGATTCGCTCCTGACGAAGTTCATAACTAGGCAGTTGTGAAAGCTGTGAAGTTGGCTGCATTTCTAGGAGGAGAAGGCTTTGAAGATATGACACACGAAGACGTGAATGAACTGATCGATTGCCACTCACAGCCTTTGATTGATGGAGAATTGGAGGAAATGACAAAATCAGCGAGTGAAGAAGAGGAAGAACAACCAGAGGAAATGCACGAAGATATCGAAGAACCTGGCCTTACACTCGAACGTCTGGCAGCCATGTATGAACCTGTGAAAGCAGTCCAACAACTCTCGCAAAAACATGACGATAATATGGTTTATTAGGTGACCTTCTGCAATCTTCTCAATGATGCCATGATTCCTTACAAGACCATCTTCCAACAAAAGAAGAAACAGCAACAGCAACTCCCCATTAGCAGGTTCTTCTCTCGCAAAAAGCAGCCGTAAAGCTGTCATTGGCTGCAGAACAATTTCCTCTGGAGTCTATACGAGTCATCGTAACCTCATTCACGGTAAGTTTACCTATCACGTTCATATAAATTTCACTTGCATGCTGTTATTAATATAGTAAAGGGTGGTGTATTAACAGTGCAGGGAGGGTTTATACAGAAAAGGTAAAAATAAATGTAAAATCCTATGTATATGAGTATGTCATGTCATCATCACCTCATTCACGGAAAGTTTACCTATCACTATCGCGGGCGGTCCCGGAGCCGAACTCCCGCGATAAACGAGGGATCACTGTGTATATATATATATATATATATATATATATATATATATATATATATATATATATATATATATATATATATATATATATATATATAAACTCAAACCTCATCTCACTTCACCCAATAAAACTTAACTTAATCAAATAATTTATTAGCTTACTGAAGCATCAATGAAAAATATAAACTACATGTATCAAAGACTCAAAAAACTTCCTACTGAGGTTCAAGAGACAAATCTTCCACCAAGAGTGATTTAAATAGAAATTCAGTGCATTAGTGTCAAGATTGGTGGTTTACTTGACTCTACATATCTATCAGAATACAATAGCCAAATTACCCCTTATAAGGGTTTGTGGGTTGGCCAAAGCAAAAAACTTGACTCTTTGTTGGAAGAAGATACAATGGAGAGGATTCTCAGTCCTTTCACTTTGCACCATATAGTCAACTTTTACGACATGTAGGAGAAAAAGGAAGAGGTATTCTTTTCCCCTAATAGGGGAAACAAATTTGAGTGGAATATTATTCTTTATTTTCTCTTTGACCATAAATCAAACATACCTTGACAAGATAACTGATCAAGGTATGTCTGGCTTATAGTGAAAGTATGTGCTTTGACTCATTCACCTCCCTTATAAATGGGATTAAAGGCATTGTATATAAGTGCATATTTTTTTCTCTTATAAGGTGGGGAGGAACCTAGCAGTGGTCCGCGATTGCAAGCCGTCATGGCTTCCCTGTATGGTGTGAGGTCGTTAACGCAAAATGTGAAGGAGGATATTGCGTCGCTCACAGAGAATTTGTCGCCACTCTCCAATATCTCCAAGTAGGAGCAAAATTTTAATAGTTAGGCAGAGAATTATTTCATACAGTTATACCAAGCATGGGGACTGCGATAGCTCATTGGTTAAAATGTTCAACTCGGGAAGTGACAGACCCATGTTTGATCACACCACAAGGTATTAGAAAGGGCATCCAGCCTTTATGCCCCGATTTCAACCAGTCTGTGACCACTACCATTTAAATGGGGATCAATAGTGACATAAAAGAAAGAAAAAACTAAGCATGTGTACTTGGTGTTTTAAAAACATTCTTATTTTATAGTAAACAACATGCAGGTATATTAAAATTTTTATCAAATCTACTCCTATGATGAAAAATAAACTAGTGTTTTATACAACTAGCAATTTTGCAATTCCATATTAATGATGAAGAAAAAAATAATATAAATGCTTCTTGAACAACTAGCAACAGCCTCTGTATTCTTTTGGCTATTATTATTATTAATATCACTAAAGTAACTAATTTTCTTGCAGTCGAATAGGAAACCTGCAAGAAAACATGGTCACAAAGCAATATCTTCATCAAAACCTCAACGAGATCAAGATGCAACAGCAGCTGTCGGCCTCTATGCCCATCGTGCAACCGAGAGTTCGCCAAGGTCAGGGAAATAAGGGTAAGAACTTTCAAGGTACGTCATTGAATACGTCAGACACGTGACTAAACAGCAAATAATGCATCGCAGGGAATGGCTTTAATAACTTCTTTTTCTTTGTCTTTTTGTTCTGGTATGGGCAGGACCAAAACTTGGTCAGTTTGTAATAATAACTCATGAAAGGACAAATTGGAATAGTCTATTAGCAAGAAAGCAGCCGGGCTAAAATGGCTATAACACCTATACTTTTCATATAAGGCCAATGACAAACTGATAAAGATTGGAATAATCTATTGCTAATAAATAACCAAAACAGAAGAAACTGCAAAATGTATAACAGAAAGTCAAGGACCACGAATATGACAAGCAAAATAAAAGTAACTGCACTGCTTTTAATGGAAAGCTTTTATATATATATATATATATATATATATATATATATATATATATATATATATATATATATATATATATACACAGAAGCCCCCCTACTTATGAACAACCGAATAATGAACATTCACAGATACGAACAAAAACCTACCCATTATCTACTAATGTATAACTGTATGTATTACTGTACTGTACAGTATTATTACAGTATTAAAATTCATTAATACTGTATACTTTGTTTTTTGTAGTAGTTAAATGTCTTTAGCCAAAGTACTGTACAGTACTGCATATGTATGTACTGTATAGTACTTTTTTTTTACCTAACACATCTTGCAAACAGACTTCTGGAACCTGACTCGTTCATAACTTGAGGAGTATATATATATATATATATATATATATATATATATATATATATATATATATATATATATATATATATATATATATATATATATATATATATACTGGAGATTTTATAATCATATGCCTTAACTCTTCCCAGGAGGAAATTATGGACTTGCCCCAAGAGAAAGAAAGAAGAAAATACAGAGAAAGAGAGATAGGAATATGGGAGGCAAGGATGATAAACTGACATGAACAAAAGCCAGCCACTCACTAAATAGTTATTATAATTATAGTTACAAGGAGCTTAGAGGAGAGACTAAGTTATATAATGATCTGATAAATATATGTGCTTTGAATTGGCCACCCCCATACCAGGGGAAGAGCGGTCATTGTGCAAATGTGTATGTATTAATATTGTTTATATATTCCCTATTTACTTAGAGCCTGAAGACTGCTGGAAACTTCTGCAAAAGGGAAAGACGAGATCTGGTGTTTATCGCATTCAACCTCAGTATTCCAATGTTCCATTCTTTGTCTACTGTGATATGGATACTGATGGTGGAGGTTGGACGGTTGGTAAAAATTATTGTTTTGTGAATACAAAAAATACTATTCATAACTGATGTATACAACCCTATGCAAAGCCATCCAAAGTAGTATGACAATATTAAGTGTTCATGAATACAGTTGTCCTACTCCTTAAGTGATTATTAATAACGTGGTTAAAATATATATAGAAAAAACAAATATTCAACAGTTTGTCTAAAATAAATATTATAGAAATTAAGGTAGGAAAAGTCACATGCCATGATCTGAAACTCCTATTTAAAAGTTTTGAATTTACTCGAATTGCAACTTATGAGGGGAATAGTGGAACCGCACGACCTCGTAAATTGTTGGACAAACTGTATTTAATATTTATATGATATTTCTACACACATTTAACATTTCAACATTAATATTGCAGGTAATACAGAGACGTGAAGACGGTACCGTGGACTTCCTAAGAGAGTGGGCAGACTACAAATATGGATTTGGAAATCTGGCTGGAGAATTCTGGCTTGGAAATGAGAAAATACATCTTCTAACAAATCAATATGTAAGCATACAGTAATCAAATACTTTTCAATTATCTTTTTCACTATTTTGTGTGTCACAAGAATTCCTTATTTGTGTAAGGGTGGACAGAGACAAGTTAAAGCTGGGGAACTAAAGCTCAGTGCCCTTTCTAAAGTCTCGTGGCAGGAATGAAATCTCATTGCATTCTACCTCTGGGTTATCAAGGCCCTCTAGAGCAATTAAATCTCATCTAGGAAATAATACAGCTCACATTATTTGTAAGTTATGATACCCTGACTATAGATATAACATAGATAAGAATATAGATGTGGATAATTCTTGAGGGCCATTCTTGGAAAAATAATTGAAGTACTATCAAAGAAAAAGTTTAAGTTCCACTATTAAGGCAAAACATTATATATGAAATTTCAAATCTAGTAAAGAAGAATAACATCAGGATGGTGTACAGTTATTCATTATTACAAGGCAAGTCACTTAACCTAAGATAACCTAACAATTTACTGGTTATTAAACTTTACATGGGGTTCTGGGGGTTAGTAATCATAACAAGATCCAAAATTTCTTGCATTCAAAATTTTGAATTAAAAGTCAAAATTATCTTACGATCCAATTTTATATTATGGATTCCCCCCTTATCTTAGTAGGGCTTGGATGGTACCTACTTCTGAAGGACTTTGGTTTTTGGCAACTTGTGACCATTACTCCGAGTGAATGCCCTCTCTAACCTTTGCAGGTATCAAAATTAAGGGTAGATTTAGCTGACTTTGACCAACAAGAAGCTCATGCTGTGTACAGTGCCTTTGCTATGGGTTCAGAACTGGAAGGCTATTCTCTACAGATGCTTGGGCAATATACTGGCGATGCAGGTAATACATTTATTAATTTGTTTGTCCAACAGTGCGTCTATATATCGGACTCTAAATCTATCCCACAAAACCTGTAAATTATTCTAAGATGATATCGATTCTAGCTGTCTGGCATCTTATTTATAAAGGCCTTTATGAATCTATCCATACCTAACCCTGTTGTGTCTATCCACCTGTCAAACATTCCAACCATACCTAATCCTGTTGTACTGACTATCTCTGTGTGTGTCTAATTGTCTATTTAGTCTCTATACATCTATCCACCACACCACATATATTGTTCCATACTAATAAGGTTTCTAAATTATTTAAAAAATGAACTAATCACATATTTCCCTCTGTTCAATACGCTTTAATAAATATGTAAGAGTGTATTTGACATATCTGCTTTTAATATTTAAATATATTCCATTATACTTAAAAGAAATGTTATTATTATTACTGATAGAATAATGCAATGCAATTACACATATAGTGAGCACACTTAGTTGTGGAGTCCTCTTTTACAAAGGTTTGAATCCCGACAGGAGGAGGTAGAATATTTGGAAAATATAATTGGAAATTATTACTGTTAATGTTATTATTATTATTATTATTATTATTATTTTTATTATCATAATTAGTTATTATTATTATTGATATTTTTATTTTCTGCAGGAGATTCATTAAGATATCACGTGGGAAGAAGATTCAGTACTATTGATGTTGACAATGATGCTTGGCCAGAGAGAAGCTGCGCCAGGGATCACGCAGGAGCTTGGTGGTACAGAGCATGTGAAACAAGGTATCTACTTCGACAAATTTAACCAAGAGTTTCTGGTGTCATTAACCAGAGTTGACCATTTTGCCATTTCATGTATCATTATTAATCCCATGACCACCATGACATAATGGTAACGCTCGCAAGTTTGATGTCAGATTGTGAGTTTCTCGACCCATCACGGTCTGAGGTTAGGAAAGGTATTCACTAGGGTAATGACTGCTTGCCAAAACCAAAGTCCTTTGAAAGAAGGCATCGTCCTAGCCCTTAGCAGAAAAGGAAGTCTGTGACGTAAAACTGATCATTATGTGTCATTATTAATCCCTATTCAATAGAGGGTGGACAAAGGCTAAGGATGAAGTTCTATGGTTGGATGTCCTTCCTAACAACTTGCGGTGGCCTCTAACACAAATCTGTTATTTTCCAAGTCAAGCACTCTGAGCACTGCAATACCACATTCCCAGCTGTATTCATCAGGGTATACTGAAGAATTGGGAAATGGGTAGGTTCTGTGCAACTGAGGAGTTAAGTAGTCTCTGCTTTCCAAATCATATTCTTTCTCTAAATTCTATTCTCTCCTTCTCCCAGGGTGGGGGACACTAATAACAACTGTGTTCCTAAGGCAAACCTAACTTAGCAATTTATGGGGTTAAATTTACATAGAGTTTAGGGGTTACTCATTTCACAAGATCCATAATTTCTATTCAACCAAAATACTGTACTACATTATAGCAACCTGAATGGACGGTATCTTCACGGCCCAGTACCGGCTGATCACGAATATTCAGGGCTCTACTGGTACGATTACCGAGGACCCAGGTACTCCCTCTGGCGCTCACGCATGATGATCAGACGAGGCGGTAACGTTGGTCAACCCATTTTCAAAGACATTAAAGAAGTGCAACAAAAAGCTTCAACAGAAAGGTATGGTACTATGAAATGTATTAGCTTTAGATGCATGCATGCCTTGACTCGGCCACCCCCTAACAAGGGGATTACAGCCACTATATATGTATTTACTGGGTTCTGTAGCGTTCTCTAAATAATTCTCAATATATATCTTAATATCATCATTTGTGATTATACAGAATAGCAAAACAAGTCATAATATTTTTAGGACGTCGTCATTTGTGGATATTTAGTGCATATGAATTAAAGTCACAGCTTTATTTAATTTAACACTATTTGCTTCTAAAAAATTATCATTATAATTATTATTATTTTTATTGTAGCTCTAATAATTATCTTCATTATTCCGTATTCTCATCCCCAAATTTTCAAATTCAGACCAGATATCACGGAGCCAGCAAGACCAACGGAGACTCCCGACCCTCGGGGCAACTTCTACAACCCTGACCACGATCCTTACGCCACCTACGACTACACCTACGACCCCTATGGTTAAACAAACAACCCGCACAGCTTAGAATCATATTTTTTAAGTGTTATCTGCATGCTGGCAAGTCAGGTATCCCAAAACATCTTTATTTAATCAGTTTTGTAATTACTTATCACAGTTAGTGATATACAGTACTATATTTAGTTAAGGGTATAAGGAACTTAAGAGGGCCAACAGTGCCATGTTGGAGTGGATTGAATTAGCATGGGGTAGGTCTAAGATGCCATTTTGGGATGTCCTAACATCATATTTTCATAAGACAGTAACGAGATATTTAAAAGAATCGACATTTAACAGTTCATCAAATTTAGGTTTTAACATCTCAGCCTAATAATAAAGGTAACTTGATGAAATAAAATATCTGTAATATAAACAATGGAGAACATATCTAAACGGACTAAATTTTATGTATTCAGTCAAAAAAATTTCATATTTGGGAGAACCTTTGAGCACTAAAAAAATCAATAAAATACGCAGGTGCACATATATAAAGACAGATTTAATACATATAGATATATAGAATAAATAGAGAGACACAATAACGGATAAAATATTCAAGTAGCAAAAAGGAAAAAATCTATCAAAATAATATACAGATGGATACATAATATGAGGTGTTATTTGTAAATACTGTTATGCATTTTTAAATATCTGACTGTTAAATGGCAAACAGTTTAATATCTAAAATGTAAACAATAAAAGATGTTTCATGAAAGATTTGATGTTTATGCCAATTGGCAATTTTAATTTTGTCTTCAGTGAAAATTGATCATAGTACAAAGAATATATGAGAATAGAAAATCTTTGAATTTGGTAACTTAAATCTGTTAAAGGTTTGATTTTTCAAAAATTGTTAATGAGAATACTGTGAATTTATAATAAAAAAAATTAAAAGTCTTAAAAATTATTCATATAATTCAGAAGCCAGAGTCCGCACGCAATAAAAACAATTTGAAAAATTTTAAGACTGAAATTATAATAGATTCTACTGTGGGACAGGAGAGAGACTTCTTAAGAAAAGCTACAAAGAATATAGGTTTTCTTGGTATATTAGTAAACACTGGTGGCATTACTTTATAGGCTTTTCAATACCCTTAACCCTTTCCTTGCAAGCTGTCAATGAAATTAATTACACCTCAGTGAGGGTGGAATGTTTGCCATGCCACAGTGAAAAAATTTTGTACTGTCCCACTTGACATCTAACAGGCTACTGACTCCTTTAAGTATTTCATAGCTAGCTAAAACATTGACTTAATATATGGTATCATAACTCCAAATCCCAGATATTGATTACCTCTTCGCTTCCACTTGTGGGGATGGCACATATGTCCAACTTGTAGGTAAAGGGTTAAAGTGTAATCAAATTAATATTGATACAATTTCACAAATAATTATATCAGTAAACAGGAATACCTCTGAATGACACTTAATGTACTGACGGATTCTGTTTGTCTGATTTGTGAAGCGTTATCCATATTATGTTTTCCTTCAGTTATGGTTCTTTTCCTATGCCTGCATCTACACCCGGTATTCAAGCACATTCACTGCACATCTCTTACTATCCCTTTACATCTAAGAAGTCACGAAATTCCCCATACCTGTTTCTCTTCTCTCTCTTAAACATTTTCTTGGTGCCCGGGCACAAAGAGGCCAGTTTTTTTGGCCCGTCTCAGTGTCACACCCATTAAATATAAGAAAAAATCTAAAAGAACAGCACCAGTAAAAAAAATATAGATGTACTTACCAATCTTGAAGCCTCTCTGCCAAGAAAAACTAACACTGCGAGGCTTGAACGTGATCTTGTCTCTCTGGGTCGATGAGACTCGTCCTATCACTTTGTCATCTATGAGACGCACATCAATCTCGGAATCCAAAGCTGCTACTTTACGCTGCACTCGTTCAATTGGTTTCTCAGCTGTCATAAGAGAATTAGGATGGTCAAAATACGTATGAGTTATATCGGATCAGGTAAAAATGTAACACCAGGGTGCTCTAGGGTTATTCGTAGTTACTCGTACAAGGCTAGTCACCAAACCTAACCTACCTAAAAATTTATGGGGTTATTTAACTTTACATGGGGTTCTGGGGGTTCCTCGTCTTTACAAGAGCAGCTATATCTTCAGTAAATGACAAGGCACACCTTTAGAATATCACTTTCAAACTTGAAAAAGCTTTGCAATATCATTAGCCAAAAGCATCCAAGTGATTAGAATTCTTCCCTAATGAGGATTCTGGCCTTGACATGTGCAGACATAAAACTTAAAGAAATAAATGCAATTTTACAAAAAAATTCTTTAGGGAGGACATACTGACACATAACTTCCAAGGAGAATGGCAACAGGGGCAGCACGGCGGTTTGAGCACACGGCTCGGGAAGTGACAATCCAGTGTTTAAGCAAACAGCGGGGTGTTAGGAAGGGTATCCAAATTTAATTCACTTGCTTCAAGTTGTACAATTCTTCCCCCATTAAAATGAGGATTAATAGTGATATATGAAACTAAAGCCAGGGGAGTCTCTACAAATACACAAAAAAAGGGGATGTAGCAGGGTTTCAACAAGGTATTACATTGGAATAAAACCTGCAAATTACCTGCACTACTCACGCTGCCATCGCTCTGGTCCGACTGACGCTCCATACTGTGGCAACTCCTTCTCAAGACATTCCTTCTGCAAATGCAATGAAAACGTGTAATATTCTAATAATATCACATTAGTTTGGTATTATTCTATTTGATTGTCTAAATGTTTTAATTAAACAGAAAAATTATCTTTTTAATTTGAATGACCACCATTACCAACTTACATTTCAATAAATATGTTATAATTTGTCAAAGTAAACACAACAGCAAAGCCTTCAAAATATATATATATATATATATATATATATATATATATATATATATATATATATATATATATATATATATATATATATATATATATATATATATATATATATATATATATATATATAGAGAGAGAGAGAGAGAGAGAGAGAGAGAGAGAGAGAGAGAGAGAGAGAGAGAGAGAGAGAGAGAGAGAGAGAGAGAGAGAAACAATATATATATATATATATATATATATATATATATATATATATATATATATATATATATATATATATATATATATATATATATATATATATATATATATATATATATATGTGTGTGTGTGTGTGTGTGTGTGTAAAAGATAAATACCTGTATAAGATAATGCTTTTAGTATAAAGGCCAATTAAGGTATGAACAGAGGGCAATGCATTTCTCTAAAACACTCTTTTTACCAACTCCATGCTCATGTTAACTGACTTTAAGCACAAGTATTTAGCTGTGTGGGTGATTTGCATTTCAAGTGTCCATTATTGATATAAAAGATAAAATCTTTAAAAAATATGTATAAATATTACACACTAAATTAAAAAGTATTAATATTTATATGAATCAAAACAATGGATTACAATTAAACAGCAAGAAATCTACCAGGTTTTACATCATGGACTCCCTTTTCTATTAAGAATTAAGACTGCCTTCTATTGAAGGACTTTGGTTTTGGGAAAGTTGACCATTACCCTGAGTGAATGCCTTTTCTAACCTAAACACTGTGACGGGTCTCAAACCGATGCCATGATGAAATCAGAGTTGTACTCGTTACTGACCCGGTCACGATGGCCACTTGTAAAATAAGAAATAAATATGTAAAATCTAATTCAAAATAATTTTGGCGCACCTCAGCAACAATGGACTATCCATAGGATTGGCTACAGGGGAGTACTCCCCTGCGTGTGATGAGGTTGATAACGATCTTTCTGGTGGTAACTGACTGAGAGATGAAGTAGATGATGACCTGTTAAAAGATTAGGGCATTCAGAAGCGGGGTTAGGTCAAAGGCTGTGTTAGCAATGCTTGGGACACTGAAACAAGCTATACAAAATTTCTAAGATTTGTTTCATGCACCTCTTCGGTTTTTGGGCTTAATTATTTTTTCTAAAAGGTTTTGATGCGTTCAGAATTTATCTGATAACCTTTTCTGAAATAGTTATTTTTGGCACATGAATTTATCGAGTAGGCAGGCTATGGAACGGGTGCATAAAACGAATCTTAACCAAAGATATCCTTCAGACATTCAAGGGGCCTCATGGAAATATACCGGAACATAATTTTGGGGGGTATTGGCACAAATGTATTCCTGCAATCTTTGAATATATGCTCTTGCACTATCTCAAATAATAAGTGAATGACATGTCTGACCAGAAGAATTATTTAACTCGCACAAAAAATTTCTTATACTTAACAACAAACATACATCAGATGTAAATTTCTCCAAGATATTAAGAAAATTTATGCTACGTTAACTTTACAAACATACATCAGATGTAAATTTCTCGAAGATATTAAGAAAATTTATGCTATGTTATCTTTCAAACTACTGGCATAATGCAATTAAACTGTTATAAACACAAATAATATGAAACAAAACAGAAAAACCATAAATAAAGCAATAAGTTAAAATTTGTGCCTGAACGGAACAGTAGCTCAGTTGTAATACAGTACGGGTGGGTATTTATTTTTTAGTATGTGTTTTATTCATGGGTCTTTCCCTACTAAAAAAAATATAATGTGGGATGAATGAAAGATAATACATACTGATAAAACAGGCCTGGTTTAGGAGAGAAGCCCTTTCTATGCTGACACAACAAGGTATTTCTATACTTGTCCATGCAGGCAAACTTACGTATTTATGAATAATATAGAGTAATGGCTATTAAATAGCTAAGCACTGGTAAATAAACAGCTGTGTACTGGCTATTATATAGCTAATATATAGAATTTTAGTGGAATACAGTTTCCAAATTTGAGAAATGAGGAGATGGGGTACCACTGCTTTTCCTCAAAACTGTTAACTCATTATTTTGCCAATCTCATTAGTAAAGCTTTTTAACAAATTTTTGAAGAAGTTCAACACAACTAAAGCAAATTTCTTAAAGAAAAGTAACCCCAAGGCGTTTCTGGTTTATTCATATTTGAAAGTCAAGTCACGTTACCTAATCTAATCCAACCTAATAATATATGGGGTTAATTAATTTCACAAAGGGTTCTGGGGTTACGAATCTTTACAGAACCCATTAAAGCTACTTTACTGCTAAGTATATATGACATACTGCCTACTGAGGTTCTTAAACATACACATCAAGATTCTATGAAGTGCTCCTTACATCAAATACCTATAGTATATCTACTGAATACAGTTAGGCAACATGATTCCAATTATCGGAAAATATAACTAAAACAAAATTAAAATGAAGTTTTTAATTATTTATACTGAATGAACGATGGTACTGTACCTGAAATGCCTAGGCAAGACGGGCGTTAAAGGAGTAGTGGGCTGTGGCGTTTCGGGAGGAGTTCCGATGATGAACAGACGACACGCTTCTATTTCCATTCTCAGATCCTGGAATAAATGGAACGTTCTGTATGGATAATTCTACTATCAGTGAGAAGGAAGAAGCTTTTTCAAATATGGCATAAGGATGCAGGGGACGTTCAAGTGAGGAATACTATCTACCTAAACACCTGATACAAATACAACGAATAAGTAATGTACTGAACTGTTTTTGTGTGTCACAATTAGTCCTCATTCAAAGGAGGGTGGTTACAGCCAAGTTGGAGCTAGGGAATTAAAGATGGATGCTCCTCCTAAACTCCTTCCGTGGGACCACTACCTTGGTGCCCAGTATAAATGAGGGGAATATGACCATACCCAAAAGTCAAACATTAACAAAGAGACATACCTGGAATTCTTCCTCAGTTAAATGTCTTGTGTTATTGGGATCACAGGTAAAGACAATGAATTCCAATCCGGCATTTGACCATCGTGGACGTTCCCCTTTTCCAGAAGAGTAATGAGCCTGGATAAATTTCATCCACATTCGTGCCAGAGACACCAACATTGGGGCAACTTTGGCACGGAAGTTGCCCGTGACCAAACGAGTGACTTCTTTATGGTACTGAAAAAAATTATATAAATATGGTACTTTCTCTGTCCAACATGAAGCTATATCCACTGAAGTCAATGGAGTTGAATTATTACAAATAAAAAAGGGAGGAAGCAGGGATTTATCACACACTGCACATCCACCATACATACATCAACAGTATCCCTCAGCCTCTCAAAAGAGATAAACACAAACGAATTAATTACAGGTACTAACCTCAAATCCAAACATGTAATACTGATGAACCACATCTCGCGTGACCAGACGCAACTGCCGACGTTCTGTGTCGTCCACATCCGGTGTTGCTTGCTCCAGGTCTGTCATGCTCTCCACCTGTTCCATGTTCTTGAGTAAGCTTTGACAGAGTACTAAAGCCTCTTTCTGTAGATAAAAATAAAATACGATATATCACTTAAGTATTGACTATACAGACACTCCCATACCCACAAACAAGTTAGGTTCCAGAAGTACATTCGTTAGTCGAAATTTTCGTAAGTTGTGTTTAGGTAAAAGAAAAAAGTACTGTACAGTACAAATATATGCAGTACTGTAGAGTCCTTAGGCTAAAGACACTTAACTGCTACATAAAATATAAAGTATAAAGTATTAATATATTTTAATATAGTAATAATAACGTTAATAATGCAGTAGAGTACAGTAATACATATATTAATGCATGGGTAGATAATGGGCATGTTTTTGTTTGCATCTGCGAATGTTCGTAAGTAAGGGAGCATCTGTATTACAGTTATGCATAATACATTTTCAATCTGTGTTTATATATTTTTATTTTTACTGTTTTATGTGTCACTCTCAACCTCCATTTGAACGGGAGTGGACTCAGACAGTATGAAGCTCAATGCCCTTCCTTACGCCCCGCGGTGGGCTAGAACACAGGAGTTATCACTTCCAGAGGTGAGTGCTCTAACCACTGTGCTACCATATTTTCATTATGAAGATCTAATTTAAAAATAAAATACAAAGTTTCCTTGACACTAAGAAATATATACATAAATACTAATCAACTTATGCAAAAGAACAAATAATTAAGAAATAAATAAAATATATATTTACCTTCAGTTCATCAATGGAGTGAGTGACTGCTTTGTTTGGAGCAGTCTGGTCTCGAACCAGATTCACAGTGCATCCCATCGACCTCTGAAACTCTCTTCGTATTGGACTCAACAGTGGACCGGTCGATACTACTATCAAGAGGCTCGAAACCTGCGTTGGAAAAAATAATCAGACGAAAATATACGAAAAGAATTAATCCCATCCCATGAGAGTAGTCACAGACAGGTTGGAGCTTGGGAATTGGAGTTGAATGATCTTTCCAATGCCCTGAAGTAGGTTTGAATGCATATATGTCACCTCCCAAGTCGAGCACTCAAACTACTACCACTGCTCCAATCGTTGTTCTTTCTAATACGATGACATACTTTAGAGGAGCTTGAAAGATGAAAAAACACACATTTTTGCTGATATCATATCAGCCCTAAAAAATTATATTTGTTGCTGTATCTGCTAGGCTAGATGAGTGATCATAAATACATAATATATTAAAAAATTCTATAACCATTCATGTTGAAAATTAGTTGAGACTTAATTACAGATAGTGTATGTTGAGTTTAGTCATAGACTGCAGAAACAAAAGCAGTGGCTACAAATCACAATAAGACAGCACTGCTTGCAACCACATATGCCAACATAACAACATACACTCCCTGAGTAAGCTCTGTGGAAAAGCAATGAATCGAAAGTGGCCTTCCTTCGGGACTCGGGGCCTGTTTGGCCAGGCAGCTAATGAAACTACAACAACAAAACTTTATGCTGTACTTACATTTGCTTAACAATGAATACCCATACCTGTATTCTAGACAATGTGATTGTGCAGTCAGCCGTTGGTTCAATTTTAATGACATCTCCCGTCCACAGCCTGCTAATATTGTCGCAGTCGTCGCACTTCATGAGAACCATGTAACCTCCCTCCTCTTCGGATGCCTCGTGTTCTAACCCTAAGCCACCTACTCTCATGTCTAAGAGATGCCAGATGTACTCGCGCTTATCCTTAATACGACCTGCCAAATATTAAGTCCATGAAACAGGCTGTATATACGTCCACTCAAACCCAGTTCTCTCACATCTGTTTTCAAAACTAAATGCTAAGTGCTAATAAAAAATGAAAGCAGAAAAAATTCAAGGGTGAAGATGTGCAGTATAGAAAATCATTATAAATTACACAGATAAGGCAAGATCCAATAAGGGAAGACATGAATCATCGAAACATCATGTCAGCTTAACACTTAAGTCACTAACCAGGTACAAATATAAAATGATTGTGACTGTGAGGAGCAACCACGCGTAAGTGTCCCGTTGCCCTAAGCTTTTCCAAAACCATGGCAGGATCTCCCCTCATGTCAAACTCAGCTGCCACTTCCAAGTCTTTGCGTAACATTTTGGCCAAACTGGCGGCTCTGAGAGCCCTCTCTCGAGTTTCTGCTAAGAGAACCTGTAGAGCTCGACATCTCTGTAACAGACGCTTTCTGAAAAATTACACAGTAAGGAGTAATTAGTTCACAGTCATTAGTAAGTTATGAAAAGTACACAATATTAAGCCAAAGCATGAACTAAACTTCAAAACCAGGCGTCCGTTGTCCCTGGAGTGTCTCGGCACTTCATAGGGCCTCGCTGACAGTCACCAACAATTTGCTAGGATAGATTATTAATATTTTTGGCTAATTATTTTTGTGAAACTTATCCCCGATATTGGAGTGGCCAGACAGCTGGAGCCGGAGGATTACAGCTGGATGCCCTTCCTAATGCCATACCATGGGCTCAAATATGGAATTGTCATTTCCCGAGTCAAGCACTATAAGCACTACGCTACCACGAACTCTACAGTAAGAAAGAAATAACACTGTAACATAGGCTAGATGCCCTCTCTAACACCTCGTAGTGGCTCAAACATATTTTTCACTTCCCGAGTCTAGCATTCTAACAATCTCACTACTGTAGTCCCCATTGCAAGAAAGAGTAATGAGAAATACTTACTTCTGAATATCATCTTGTTCCAGTTCTTCCTCGTCAGAGATATCATCTAGATTCTCGAGCGTTAAGTCCTGCAAGGCTGCCATTTGATCATCTATACCTGTGTCGATGAAGTCTCCGACACTGCACAACATATGACAGGCTATGTTGCTGAAAAGAGAAAAATAAATAGGAAATGTTTGAGTTGGTTTGACTTTTCAAGTTTTTTAGTCAGATAATACCTTTAATTACACAGATGTCAGCTTTGCCAATGGTCATAAATCAGTCTTAAAAACTACTTTGTAATATACAAAGGAAGTTCTTGAATTTTCTAATTATATCTACACATCATTACCACAGTAGCTTAGTGGCAGAATGCTCGACTCAGGAGGTGACAGATCCCTGACTGAGCCTATTGTGGAAAGTTAAGAAGGGCATTCAGCCTTGACTTCACCACTTTCACTTGTCTGTGCCCATTCACATTATGAGGACTTTTAGAGACATATAAATGAGGATTGTTTTAATATTTCAACATAAACTGCTATTAATCATACCAGAATCTCGTAGCTGCCAAACTGTCCCCTTCAGTAACATGGGGACACGTTGCCTGCACAAACCGCCATTCTTCTTGCAGAAAATTACGCTGCAGGCCCGATGCATGAGGCTCTCTGTGAAGCATGCACACAAACTGGTCCAGCCATTCTAAATACACCTAGAAAACAATTTGTTCATTTAATTATGTTATATATTAACAATGGAAACTGTTCCCTAAAATAACGTAAAAAAACATTATAAATAACAGTATTGGAGGGGTCTTCTTCAAAAAATATTTCTAAACTAAAAGGTCCACAACAACAAAGCTTGTCAGACTGATTCTAATTGAAAGAGTTAAAAAGGCTGCCTTTACATACCATGATATAAGTCATCAGCAGCTGATAATAATAAATCACAACTATATTCAGCTGGCTAGTACAGTGGTAACGCGCTGGCTTCGCATTCACGAGGTCCAAAGATCGGTTCCCGTCCAAGACCGAGAGTTTAAGCTGTTTACTGGCAGGAACTGCTGTGTTTGGACACCACAGTGGGGGGTTGGGGCTTGCCCTGGCTGACGAATACCCATTGTATTGAAATGGAAATAAAGGTTTATTATTATTATTATTATTATTATTATTAGCGCTACATACAACCCAAATTCTTACCTCTAACATTCGCTTAATGTTTGAATCAAGCTCTTCAATAGCCTGATTCTGTCGAACTTCTAAATTTTCCCTAAGTTCAGGAGAAAGGTTGACGAATAAGGCGTGACATGCCCTCAAATACTTCTGTCTGACCACCACAGCAAACTTCACTCCCTCTTTGTACTCTCTCATTAACTGTAAAAGAAAAAAAAAAATAGATTCAGAGTAACCTTCAACTGAGGGGATTCTCAGTTCCCTCGCTCCACCCAATTTAGTTAACTATTATGACACACAAGCGAACATGCAGGTTGTATATTTGCAACTCCGGGAGATTAATACAGTAGTCACTCACATACCGAACTATCTTGTTGTCTTAAGAATACACAACATCTGGAATTAACTCCTAAAATTAAACTATGATGAAACACTAACCTCCTTAATACTAAGTCTTGAAGGTTTATCTGGCATCTGTTCAAGCCTGAGCTTGAGGCATTCCCTCATCATCTGGAGGGACACAGAGGCCAGGAATATATACATGGAATGAAATGGAGGTAAGCTCATGGACTGGAATTTAGGATTCCAGGGACCATTCCTGTGGAGTTCCTGGAGACTTTCCAGTAAGGCCTGCGACAGTGTGTCAACAAGATCCTGAAAAAAGATATAATAAAAGCTAAAAGGTCTCTAAGGGAAAGCAGAGGCAAGGGAAAGTGATAGCATAAAGCCTGACTACATACCTACCATAGCACTGGGGCCCAAACCTCCTCTCTGAGCACGTAGATCTAGTGATCTCCAAGCAAAGGCTAAATTATTAGACAGACCTAGAAAAAATTCACTTTCCCCCCATTAAATGCCAAATTTAACGGGTAACAACACGAGACAATGAAAGCTAATCCAACTCCAGACTAGGATCAAACATGAGGACAGTATATTACCAGCCCCAGATACTACCACTGCACCAAAATATATATTTTCCATTATGAAAGAGAATTTATACATGTCAAGCCATTGCCATTAGTCATGTCAGAATCCACAGCAGGATTTTTAGGATCCTACTTTAAAACTTGTTCTTTGATTTCCAATACTTCCTCTGATAGAGCTGTGGAAAAGTTTGAGATTTTTCTCGCCTCTCCTAATAATATACTGCATCTCATATGCCCTCGGATATATATATATATATATATATATATATATATATATATATATATATATATATATATATATATATATATATATATATATATATATATATATATATATATATATATATATATATATATATATATATATATATATATATATATATATATATATATATATATATATATATATATATATATATATATATATATATATATATATATATATATATATATATATATATATATATATATATATATATATATATATATATATATATATATATATATATATATATATATATATATATATATATATATATATATATATATATATATATATATATATATATATATATATATATATATATATATATATATATATATATATATATATATATATATATATATATATATATATATATATATATATATATATATATATATACAGTAGGTCCTCGTATAAAGTCTCTTTGTCATTTCGGCAAAGGCCAAAAAGTAATTAATAAATAAATTTTTCGACCTACCTGGCTGGAGCGGAAAATTCAAACCACGCACCAAAATAGTTTGTGAGAGAGGAATACACAGCTAGCAGCACTGCTGTATTCATATTTACCAAGTTAATGGCTTTATTTATTTATTTGTTTATATATTTGGTTATACTAAATTTTAAAAAATATACACATAGCTGTAAAAATGATTTTATTCGAAATACACACGAGTACAAAGCCAGCAAACACAACTTTATTCATATTTATCAAGTTCATGACTTTATTTATTTACTTATTTGTTTATATATTTAGTTATACAGTACTGAAGGATTATATTGAATTTAAAAAACAAACACACAAATACAGCTTTATATACGATATTATTCAAAATGCACACAAATACAAAGCTAGCATACACAGCTGTATTTGTATTTATCAAGTTAATGGCTTTATTTATGTATTTTACATATACACTATTTGTTTATATTAAGGAATTTTAGTGTTCCCCCCCTTATCGCGGTAGTTCGGTTCCGGGACCCGGCGCGAACCAGGAAAACCGCTGAGTAGGATCAGCCTATATGTACATAGATATTTTAATTTATTTTTACGTTTACACTGTATAAACCCTCCCTGTACTGTTAACATACCACCCTTTACTTCATAAATAACAGCATGTAACGTAAATTTATATGAAAGTGATAGATAAAATTTCGGTTAATGAAGTAGTAATTACATGACATACTCATGTACATAGGTATTTTACAATTATTCTTACGTTTACGTACTGTATAAACCCTCCCTGCACTGTTAAAAAAACACCCTTTACATTATAAATAACAGCAAGCAACGTAAATTTACATGAAAGTGATAGATAAAATTACGGTTAATGAAGTGGTAATTACATGACATACTCATGTACATAGGTATTTTACAATTATTTTTACGTTTACGTACTGTATAAACCCTCCCTGCACTGTTAAAAAAACACCCTTTACATTATAAATAACAGCAAGCAACGTAAATTTACATGAAAGTGGTAGATAAAATTACGGTGAATGAAGTGGTAATTACGTGACATACTCATGTACATACGTTTTTACAATTATTTTTACGTTTACACTGTATAAACCCTCCCTGTACTGTTAAAAAAACACCCTTTACATTATAAATAACAGCAAGCAACGTAAATTTACATGAAAGTGATAGATAAAATTACGGTGAATGAAGTGGTAATTACAAGACATACTCATGTACATAGGCATTTTACAATTATTTTTACGTTTACGTATTGTATAAACCCTCCCTGCACTGTTAAAAATCACCCTTTACATTATAAATAACAGCAAGCAACGTAAATTTACATGAAAGTGGTAGATAAAATTACGGTGAATGAAGTGGTAATTACATGACATACTCATGTACATAGGTATTTTACAATTATTTTTAAGTTTACACTGTATAAGCCCTCCCTGTACTGTTAACAAACCACCCTTTACTTCATAAATAACAGCATGCAACGTATATTTATGTGAAAGTGATAGATAAAATTACGGTGAATGAAGTGGTAATTACATGACATACTCATGTACATAGGTATTTTACAATTATTTTTATGTTTACGTACTGTATAAACCCTCCCTGCACTGTTAAAAAAACACCCTTTACTTTATAAATAACAGCAAGCAACGTAAATATACATTTTCAATAAAAAAATTAAAATACAGTGTTACCTCGGTTATTCGTGCTTCTTGGTTCGTGTTCTCACTCTATCATAGTTTTTTTTGGGATAAATTATTATTTTATTTTATGGGTATATGCAAAAATATTAAAATATTGAAAATTTTTTTTTCAGTATTTTCATTTTTTTATTGAAATTTACGTTGCATGCTGTTATTTATAATGTAAAGGGTGTTTTTTTTAACAGTGCAGGGAGGGTTTATACAGTTCGTAAACGAAAAAATAATTGTAAATGAGTATGTGTGTCACGTCATCATCACCTCATTCATCGTAATTTTATCTATCACTTTCATAAAAATTTACGTTGCTTGCTGTTATTTATAATGCAAAGGGTGTTTTTTTAACAGTGCAGGGAAGGTTTATACAGTATGTAAACGAAAAAATAATTGTAAATGAGTACGTATGTCACGTCATTATCACCTCATTCACCGTAATTTTATCTATCACTTTCATAAAAATTTACGTTGCTTGCTGTTATTTATAATGTAAAGGGTGTTTTTTTAACAGTGCAGGGAGGGTTTATACAGTACATAAACGAAAAAATAATTGTAAATGAGTATGTATGTCACATCATTATCACCTGATTCACCGTAATTTTATCTATCACTTTCATAAAAATTTACGTTGCTTACTGTTATTTATAATGTAAAGGGTGTTTTTTTAACAGTGCAGGGAGAGTTTATACAGTACGTAAACGAAAAAATAATTGTAAATGAGTATGTATGTCACGTCATTATCACTTCATTCATCGTAATTTTATCTATCACTTTCATAAAAATTTACGTTGCTTGCTGTTATTTATAATGTAAAGGGTGTTTTTTAACAGTGCAGGTAGGGTTTATACAGTGTAAACGTAAAAATATGTTAAAATATCTATGTACATATAGGCGGATCCTACTTCGCGGATTTCCTGGTTCGCACCGGGTCCCGGAACCGAACTACCGCGATAAGTGAGGCAACACTGTACTGAAAATTTTTATTTTTTCAATATTTTAATATTTTTGCGTATACCCATAAAATAAAATAATAATTTATCCAAAAAAAAAAAACGCAATACAGTGAGAACGCGAACCAAGAAATGTGAATAATCGGGGGAACACTGTATATTGAATTTAAAAAAAAATACCAAACACATTGCTGTAAATACGATTTTGCACACAAACACAGCTGTACCATATTCGTATTTATCAATTTTAGGCTTTATTTATTTATTTTTTTCATACATTTGGTTATATTGAAGAAATATATTGAATTATAAAAAAAAATACCAAGCACATAGCTGTAAATACGATTTTATTTGAAATAGTTTGTTGAGAGTAGTGTAAGAATAAGGCATAAAGTGGCATTAGAAGAGGGAGAAGAACCACCGCTCAGTTTATTCCCACCCGCCATATTGTGTCTAGTGCTTTCGTCTGCTTTCTCATTGTGTTCGCTTGTTACTGACATTACTATGCCTCTCAAGCGTGTTAGTGATTTGGTGTTTTCCAACTTACGGCCGAAATCCGCTTTAAGTCGGCTATCAGGAACGGAATCCTGACATTAAACAAGGACCCCCTGTATACTAAAACCCTGCAGCATCCACCTTTTTTATTTAGATAAGGCAACATTGCAGGCTGCAATGGGATATTGAGTCAAGATGGAAGAAAAAATAGGCTTACTCTTTTGAGAATTCCTTCTTTTCCCTTGCCCTGCGCAGACTCTTCTAATATACACGTTGTACGAGACATGACGTCTCGTAGAACCTCGTGTACTTTTTCAAAGGTCTTCTTCATGCCTTTATTTCTTAGGAGCTTTTCAACGTACTTCCTAAAAAAAGAAAAAAAAAAATGTTATTACACTACCAAATCTAATAACTGAACAGTAAAAGGTATTTTCGGAGTTACTAAACAAATGGTAAAATATCCAGGAATGCTAATACCTTGATTTTGGGGGATAAAAATTTTACACTCATGTTCTCTGCATGTCATATGAGACGAATCAATAGGACAGGGTAAAAAAGGACTAGAAATTGCTCTTCCCTGAAATATTTTTTCTCTCACAACACTACTAATGAAGGGGGTAAGGATGGATGAGTATAGGAGCCCAGTTGATTCCCATTTTCTGTTCAGTTGCGGATAATTTGCCAATTTCAGCAAGATATGATGTCATAATGATCAAATAAATAAAATCTTGTCAATATTAAAGTATAAAAACAAGCTAATGATTTAAGGTTTAAAAAGTAAGCGAGAACGTGCACAAACTCACCGATATGGATTAGCTTCAATAAAAATGTCACTCAGACATCGGCGCAGCCCACCGGGAGGAGGAACACTGCCCTGTCCAGGAGGCATTAGTAGTCCACTATTAGTACTGGCAGTTGTGTGACCAGAATCTGTTGAATTATTCGAGTCTGAAGGATTAGAACACGCATCACAATCGATGTAAAATCGGACAGACGACGTTGTTTTCGGAGCTTGTGTGTCCGCTTCTGGTGTAGTTTCTTCGTACTGCTGAGGTAGAGGTGCACCAGAATCATAGCTTGAAGTTGGCGTTGCTATTCCGCCTGAACTATTACTGAACGTGGGCCAGGGAATGAGTGCATTCGTCATATTACCTAAGAGTTTACCCAAGACATCAATTTTCATTCTTAACTGTATTGTTGTATTGTACCACACACAAAGAGCTTTGTATCTACCCACAAACTCTGGTTGATCCCATTCAGGGAAATGAATGGCCAACTTTTTAGTGGATGGAAACAAAGACTCAACATAATCTAATCTAGTAAGTAGTCTGGCCACTTGAGACAGGCCTTGGGACTGTTTGTCTTGGCAACTTTTACACCATATTGAGAGGCAACCTTTACATTCTTCTTCATTAGAGGCCATATTGCTAGCGGCCGTGCCATCGACGATGTCTGAAGACGAGATAGGTACTCCGCCTATCATTAAATCACCTGAAGTTACTAAATCATCTACAGTGGAGATTTTCACTTCAGACACGGATTCGTTACCATCAGCAAATTTCTCAGGGGGAAGGTTTGGGTTAAACTTGAAGCTCAAAACTTCTTGGATAATTCCATAAACCTGGGAATATAAAATTCACATATTTACAACGGAATATTATGAATATCAGTATCATATAGTAATATGTCATTTCGAAAGTTCCAACCCTGCGTTTGAGCCCACTGTGAGGTGTGGGTACAGGATGGACACAGACAAGGCTGGATGCCCTTTCTGTTGAGCACTCTAATCACTGCATAACTGCAGGTCCCAATTTTATGACTCAATATTCCACAATTGCTTTCACAGCTAATGGGGGTGGATATTGGCATGCTGTTTAATTGGGGATTAAGAAACATAAATGTCAAGGATCAGAAAGAGCAAACCTACCTCATGTCTCCGACTAACGAGCAATAAATCGAAGGAGCTGGAATCCATATTAGCGTGCCATGCTTGCAGTTCTAACCAAAGCATTTCATGCAGTTCTTGATGATAAAGAACCTCTTCTTCGCTTCTCTGTAACAGAGCAAAAATAGCCAGTTGTCGATAAATTTCTTAGGAGTAATGTGAAATTTCTTTGTAAAGGGATAATAGGATCTTGTTAATTCAGCCATCACCTGGAGATCACTGGGTCCAAGTGATTGGAGTGGGGGCTTGGGCTCTGGTTATATGGTAGGTATATAGTGGGAAAAGGCTCTTATTAATTCAGCCATCACCTGGAGATCACTAGTTCCATGTGATTGGAGAGGGGGTTTGAGCCCTGGTTATATAAGGTAGGAATGTAGTTGGGCTTTAATGCTATCATACTCTTTAAATTTGGCTAATCTAACCTGCCCTTAACTTTTATATATATATATATATATATATATATATATATATATATATATATATATATATATATATATATATATATATATATATATATATATATATATGCGTGACACCGGGACAGGCAGAAACTGCCCTCATCAATAAAGGCCTGGGCATGAGAAAATACCAAGACGAAGGAAAAGAAAAAGGTTAAGGACAAGGCAGAGATGAGGTAATGTCACACAAAGGAAAACGACAGACAGAAAAAAATAGTCAAAGTACAGAGGACCCAGAGATATGGAGGACTAGGCTCTGAGATGACGATAGATCTGCTTTTTGAAGGATGAAAGGTTATAAGAATTAGGAAAGACAGAACGAGGAAGAGAGTTCCAGAGTCTGGACGTAGATAGGAAGAAGCAGTCACTGCACCGACCAATCCGCGAGCTGTGAGAGGAGGCTGCTTGGCGAGTGTTACGCGGCCTTGGCAGTGGGGGAGGGATGCAATTTGCCAACTCAACTTAACTCAACCCAACCTAACCTTACCTAACATCACCATATTTACAAGGTAGTTCTGGGGGTTATACACTTTTACAAGTTAGTTTACGAGGTTATTAACTTTACATGAGGTTTTTTAATTTTTCCGGATAAATATTCCCATTTATGAGTATATTTATATATATATTATTTTTATGGAATAATGAGAATTTCTTAGTTACTGGATATAAATGATCACTTCCATAGGTTCGTTGCTTGGCTAATAATATTAGTAAAAATAAAAATAATAATAATAATAATGACACCAAATAAAAAATAATAATAATACCAATAATAATAATAATAATAAAAATGTTTCAGAATTTCTATAAACCAAACAGTAACAATCACTACCAGAGTCTTATTTTTGAGAAATACTGTGAATGTTTCCATAAGAGGATAAATATGATCACTTAGATATATTTCTCACAAAAAAGGGGTGGCCGAGTCAAAGCACACTATCACCAGAATCTAATATGCTTTGATCACTGCACACACATACCAAACGCCTGCAATTCCCCCCATACGGGGGTGGGCAAGTCAAAGCAAACACAGTCGCTAGAAGATAATGTACTTCAATCACTCCTCTTATTTCCTTTGGGATAAAGAGCTCCCACAATTTCACCCCCCACCAACTTGCTTGTGTCACCTGCAGCATAAGTGGTCAAGATCTTCTGCCACAAGGCTCGCCAGCTGCAGCTGGTTTACCCCCATTGCTTCATATCATGGCAACCCCCCAATCCCTCACACCCACCCATCCCAGATGCTAGAGGTGAGAAACAAATAAGTATGATGTAGTAAGAAAAAAGATGAAATGTCACAGACTGACCATCCCCCAATCATATGGTAACGAGACTGAAAGAGAAATAGTTGCTTCAAAATAAAAAACAAATCTACGTAAAAAATTATTACGTAATATGCGAGGTAATCACACACGCACGTGCATGCACACACACACACGCACAAACACAAAATTACAGACATTTAACGCTGTTTCTGGAAATTTACATTTCACTGTAAGATTGTCACACTTTATTGACATTTGTAAAGTTTCTGCCTCGCTGATTGGTATATTGAATATACTGTATATATATATATATATATATATATATATATATATATATATTATATATATATATATATATATATATATATATATATATATATAATATATATATATATATATATATATATATATATATATATATATATATATATATATATATATATAGTAGGAAAAGCCCATTAAAGAAAACAACGAAAATATATCTAGTACTTATTAATTTCGTAACCTTAACTGGCCACCTTCTTAATTGTACTTTGAGAAGGTAGCCAGTTAAGGTCACGAAATTAATAAGAACTTTATATATATATTCGTTGTTTTCTTTAATGGGCTTTTCCTACCATTTTAGACTGTATGTTCACAGTTCAGTGTTACTAATATATATATATATATATATATATATATATATATATATATATATATATATATATATATATATATATATATATATATATATATATATATATATATATATATATATATATAAACTGCATACAGTGTTGCATCACTTATCGCGGTAGTTCGGTTCCGGGACCCACCGCAAACCAGGAAATCCGCGAAGTAGGATCCGCCTATATGTACATAGATATTTTAATATATTTTTACGTTTACACTGTATAAACCCTCCCTGCACTGTTAAAAAAACACCCTTTACATTATAAATAACAGCAAGCAACGTAATTTTTATGAAAGTGATAGATAAAATTACAGTGAATGAGGTGATAATGACGTGACATACATATCATTTACAATTATTTTTTCGTTTACGTACTGTATAAACCCTCCCTGCACTGTTAAAAAAAACACCCTTAACATTATAGATAACAGCAAGCAAAGTAAATTTTTATGGAAGTGATAGGAAAACTTACCGTGAATGTGATGATGACGTGACATACATACTCATTTACAATTATTTTTTCGTTTACGTACTGTATAAACCCTCCCTGCACTGTTGAAAAAACACCCTTTACATTATAAATAACAGCAAGCAACGTAAATTTTTATGAAAGTGATAGATAAAATTACGGTGAATGAGGTGATAATGACGTGACATACATACTCATTTACAATTATTTTTTTGTTTACGTACTGTATAAACCCTCCCTGCACTGTTAAAAAAACACCCTTTACATTATAAATAACAGCAGGCAACGTAAATTTTTATGAAAGTGATAGATAAAATTACAGTGAATGAGGTGATAATGACGTGACATACATACTCATTTACAATTATTTTTTCGTTTACGTACTGTATAAACCCTCCCTGCACTGTTAAAAAAACACCCTTTACATTATAAATAACAGCAAGCAACGTAAAATTTTATGAAAGTGATAGATAAAAGTACGGTGAATGAGGTGATAATGACGTGACATACATCTTTTTATGAAAGTGATAGATAAAATTACGGTGAATGAGGTGATAATGACGTGACATACATACTCTTTTACAATTATTTTTTCGTTTACGTACTGTATAAACCCTCCCTGCACTGTTAAAAAAACACCCTTTACATTATAAATAACAGCAAGCAACGTAAATTTTTATGAAAGTGATAGATAAAATTACGGTGAATGAGGTGATAATGACGTGACATACATACTCATTTCCAATTATTTTTTCGTTTACGTACTGTATAAACCCTCCCTGCACTGTTAAAAAAAACACCCTTTACATTATAAATAACAGCAAGCAACGTAAATTTTTATGAAAGTGATAGATAAAATTACGGTGAATGAGGTGATAATAATGTGACATACATACTCATTTACAATTATTTTTTCGTTTACGTACTGTATAAACCCTCCATGCACTGTTAAAAAAACACCCTTTACATTATAAATAACAGCAAGCAACGTAAATTTTTATGAAAGTGATAGATAAAATTACGGTGATTGAGGTGATAATGACGTGACATACATACTCATTTACAATTATTTTTTCGTTTACGTACTGTATAAACCCTCCCTGCACTGATAAAGAAACACCCTTTACATTATAAATAACAGCAAGCAACGTAAATTTTTATGAAAGTGATAGATAAAATTACGGTGAATGAGGTGATAATGACGTGACACACATACTCATTTACAATGATTTTTTCGTTTACAAACTGTATAAACCCTCCCTGCACTGTTATAAAAACACCCTTTACATTATAAATAACAGCACGCAACGTAAATAAAATAAAAAAAAAATGAAAATATTGAAAATGTTTTATTTCAATATATTAATATTATTGAGTATACCCATAAAATAAAATAATAATTTATTAAAAAAAAAACGCGATAGTGAGAACGCGAACCAAGAAGCGCGAATAACCGGGGTAACACTGTATGTATATATATATATATATATATATATATATATATATATATATATATATATATATATATATATATATATATATATATATATATATATATATATATATATATATATATATATATATATATATATATATATATATATATATATATATATATATATATATATATATATATATATATATATATATATATATATATATATATATATATATATATATATATATATATACTGTATATATATATATATATATATATATATATATATACTGTATATATATATATATATATATATATATATATATATATATATATATATATATATATATATATATATATATATATATATATATATATATATATATATATATATATATATATATATATATATATATATATATATATATATATATATATATATATATATATATATACTGTATATATATATATATATATATATATATATATATATATATATATATATATATATATATATATATATATATATATATATATATATATATATATATATATATATACAGTGTTGCCTCACTTATCGCGGTACTTCGGTTCCGGGACCCGGCGCGAACCCGGAAATCCGTGGTGTAGAGATCAGCCTATATGTACATAGATATTTTAATGTATTTTTACGTTTACACTATATAAACCCTCCCTGTACTGTTAAAAAAACACCCTTTACATTATAAATAACAGCAAGCAACGTAATTTTTTTATGAAAGTGATAGGAAAACTTACCATGAATGAGGTGATGATGACTTGACATTAATAGGATCCATATTTTACAATAATTTTTACGTTTACGTAAAATAGCGGCCGATATCCACAAACTTTTTTCCTTCTTTCAACATATCTATGAGATTCACTTTATCTACAATGGTTAACATTTTCCTTTGCCGCTTAGGCTCACTACAAGAAGCCTTAGAAGATGAAGGATGCTTGGGAGGCATTGCAAAGGTTAAAATATGCGAGTTAAAAAATCACAAGCAAAACATATTAATAATAATAAGCACAACATGAGTGGCGCACACGAGTGAGGCGGGACAATGGAAGATGGTGGAAGCCTTTGTCCGAAACGCTGATAGCCGTATCGTATTTTACATGTTGCAATACTGTTAGTATTTATGTTTTTTACTATTTTTTACTGTTATATTATTCTTAGGCTAAGAAATACGTTTTTTTTATCAATGAAATCATGAAACTACTGGAAATATAAATATATATGCTAGCTCACGTAGCTTCGACCCCAATACATTGTACGCTATCGAACACAAGCAAAACGTGAGTTAGACTGAACGAGTCTTTGTCCAAAACGCTGATAGCGGTATCGTATTTTACATGTTGCAATACTGTTAGTATTTATGTTTTTTACTATTTTTTAGTGTATTATTATTCTTAGGCTAATAAATACGTTTTTTTTATCAATAAAATCATGAAACTACTGGAAATATAAATATATATGCTAGCTCACGTAGCTGCGACCCCAATACATTGTACGCTATCGAACACTATTTCGTATAATGCAATACTGTGAGTTATACTGTACGTACGTATATCATTCAGTTATTAATACAATGTATATTAATTTAAAATTCATCTACTTATTTGATGATTGTACAAAATCTATTGTATTTATTCAATGTAATTTGGACCAAATATTCCTTTTGTAAAGATTATACTGTACTTTTCAAAAGAGGTGGTCAATAAACGTATCTATATATCTATCTACATTTATGCATTTTACTATTTTTTACTGTTTTATTATTCGTAGGCTGGGAAATAATTTTTTTTTATCAATTAGATAATGAAATATGTTTTTTTCAATAAAAAAAAAAATGAATACTGAGAATTTTTTTTTTTAATATTTTAATATTTTTGCATATACCCATGAAATAAAATAATTTATCAAAAAAAAAAAACGCGATAGAGTGAGAAAGCGAACCAGGAAGCTCAAATAACTGGGGTAACACTGTGTATATATATATATATATATATATATATATATATATATATATATATATATATATATATATATATATATATATATATATATATATATATATATATATATATATATATATATATATATATATCTTCAATATACCGATCAGCGAGGCAGAAACTTTACAAAATATCAATAAAGTGTGACAATTTTACAATCATCCTAATGAACACTTCATAAAGCTATAGTAGTGAGAATCTACAAATAGCCAGTGTCACCGGCACTCATTGTAACTCACCTGCCGTTGATTAACAACTTCCTGAGTGCCAGTCTTGATTAGGCTCTGCAACTGATTGAAGTAACTGACACGATCTTGGGGCAGTTCCGCTGTTGACACTTTACGGCAGGTCAAAGTGAGGTCGTATCCATCTTCCTCGCTTAGTTTACGACATGACACGCTCATGTATCGAGATCGTGAACCGACCTAAAAATGGACGACTAGTTCAGGAACACAGAATAATAAATATTAAAGATATCTTGAAGAGACACATTTTAGACTACTGTATTCCAATTCATGTTAGTCTGCTACATCACACTGATCAAGTACCTAATAAATTTCTTTTATATACAGTACTCTTGATACCCCCTGTTGTACAAGTCTTCATATTATCATAAGAAGACTAAATTGGGTTAACAATCATATTAACATAATACATGCTCACAAAAACAACAGGAAAACAACTATATACTGTATTTCTGATTAATGGCTATCAGTCCTACCTTCACAGCTGGTGAGAGAGGGGGCAAACTCTCAGTGCGATCGTCTATTTCTTCCGAGACGCCGAGAGTTGTTAATATATGAGACAGAGAGGTCGTTTCTATTTGCGTTACCTTCCATTCTCTATCATGGGTTCTCTGACGTTCCTTTGACCTCTTCTGCTCCCGATACTGATGGCGAACTCTCTCGGGAGCTGAGAAGTAAATTAGAAAATATATTAGTTTTGGAGAACTGCATTAATTATATCAAATAAATAAATTAGAGTCATTGTCTTATATAGTGACATCAAACTGATAACAGCATATATATATATATATATATATATATATATATATATATATATATATATATATATATATATATATATATATATATATATATATATATATATATATATATATATATATATATATATATATATATATATATAGAACGAAGGGAATCTCCTGATATTTAGTATCCATGAAAGGCATTGGAGAAAACTGCAAAATATATGCAGGCCTTGAAAAAAGACTATGCATCGAATATCCCAATTGAAGAGTAACTTTCCTCTCATTCAGAATTGATTCGTTGACACAATTTTCTTGAAGACTTGGAGTTCGAGTTTTCGAAGATATATATATATATATATATATATATATATATATATATATATATATATATATATATATATATATATATATATATATATATATATATATATATATATAAACTAGAACAAAATGGTCAAATAAAATTCATTCACCCAATAGTAAGAAGCGAAACAAATTAGTTGTAAGATTTCAACCATGGCTTCAATTTGGGAACAGTATAACAACTAGGGCAGGGAAGAAGAAAAAATCCCTTCAGAACAAACTAATCATGAAAAACTAGAAGAGAGCCAACTCATACATTCTTGGCCATCAACAGTGCAATATTCGACAACAATTGCGAGAAGAGGAGGATATTATATAAGGATATTTATTTTTCAGCATGAAGCTATATCCCACTGAAGCCAACAAGGAAGCTTCAAGTAATACAGCTTCTTAATAATTGGAATTAATTAGCTAAATACTGTTTTATATATGGGTTACAAAATGGCTTCATCACTACTGAAAATACTTAGCAAAATACTGTATACGGGTTACAAAATGGCTTCATTATTATTGAAAATACTCAGCAAAATACTATATACGGGCAGCAAAATGGCTTCATCATTATCGAAAATACTTCACAGTGCAGGGGTTAAAAAGGGCTTTTTCATTATTGAAAATACTTAGCAAAATACTGCATACGGGTTACAAAATGGCTTCATCATTAATAAAAATACTTTGGAAACTATCTGCATAAGGGTTACAAAATGGCTTCATCATTACTGAGAATACTTAGCTGAATACTGTGCATGGATTACAAAATTAAGTATACTGTATAGTATGATTACTGCAATTAAAAAAAACACAAAAAACTTACAATTACACATGCTAATTGATCCACTTAATCGTACTAAACAAAAAAAGAAAGAATAATTCAGAACGACATGTAAGTATCAGTTCCTCAAATTCATAAATACAATGAGACAACATAAGTACAGAATATTTATACACAACGCAAAAGTCCAGAATATAGTTCAATGCTCTTAAGTATGAACAGAGTCAGCTTCAGTCTCCCTACCTATATTGGCAAACAAAAAAATACTAGTTTAAAAATTGCTTGAACCCACTTGAAAGGATGCATAATGATCCTATAAACCTGTAACTACAAATTGCAAGCACGTGGAGAAACAAGTATACACCTCAAAACGAGAAAAGCGGAAAACAGATATAACCAGGACAGCTCGATGTTAAATCTTCCTTCAGTTACTGATCCTTTACCTATGCCTATATCAATACCGAATATTTTTTTATATTCGTTACACATCTCTTATTATCCCTTCATATCTGACAAGGCACAATACTCCCTATTTCTGTTTCTCTTTGCTTTATGTTTTCGGCATGCCCAGGCCTTATGATGGCAATTTTCCTTGCCTGTCCTGGTGTCACACATCAAAATAAGAACAATTAAATGCTTCAACTTACATTTGTCGCAGACGACTTCATCTGTGAATCCAGGGAGGGAGAGGAATCTCTCTGCGGTGTTACGTCTTTTGAGGGTAGCCTTGATGGTTTTGGCAGCTTCTTTAGCCTGCGAACTGAGAACAATGGAGACATCATTATATTGCACATACATATGCAATGGCCAAATTACCCTTTATAAAGGGGTGCCTGAGTAAGCTATCTGTATACATGTATCTCAATCAGCCCCCTCAGCACTTTGGAGATAAAGGGCTGCCATAATTCCCTCCCACCACTCAGCTTGGGTCACTTACAGGGTATATGGGCAAGGATCTTACATCCATACAACTGTACATAGATATGACTCACCAATAAGCATCTCTCTCCTTCTGTCTTCTAAGCTTTGACATGCGCGGAGGCGTCCTCCCAAGATCTTTGAAATCCTTTAAGTATTTTGCCAGTTCTTCTTCTTGGGAGAAAGAATCAAAACTCTCAAGAGTTTCAATCTCCGTTTCGGCGACATCGTCACTCCCTTCACTTCTGAAATTAGAAGCAATTTGCCAACTATGAAAGAGAGTATGATCATTAAATAAATTATAATATATTAAAATGTAAAGCCTATGTCCTTTTTATCGGATACAAAAAATCTGTAAGCACATTGACATGAGCTGTAAGGATACTGGTCACTAAAGTTCCTTTAAATAAGAATGAGAGCAAATTACTGTACTTTAAAAGAAGGAAGAACACAATTTCAAGGTAGGCTAGACACCCCTGCTCAAACTTTGTTAACTATCAAATAATGACACAATTTTATAATGCCTACACCCAAGGTATATACCAAGTACATATCCATCTTTTTTTTTTTTTTTGCTTAATTCTGGTAAGAAGGTTTCACCAAGCTTTTTGCTAATTTATAATCAACCCCTCTGACAAAATCCAAGAAATAATATTTTCCTAATGTAATATAATATGATTTGAAAGAGTGACGCCACTCTCCAAAAGCTCGCTTCACTCTCCTCTTGTCCGTTTCTGATAACTAGCAATTTGATAACTGTGATAATTAATAATTTGCAACCTGGTGCGCTTTTCTATCACAGCATATAAGATCAAATAAATTTTCATACCATATAAGTTAGTTTACTCCCATTAATAAAACTAGCAGATAACTGAAATCTCGGATTTTCTGTTGTAGTGAAAATTTGTTCCAACCCTGTGTATTTTCACTGCACTTGTTGAGGGTATGAAAGTAATTATCTACCAATATAAAGCATACTGCCTTATTAAAAAAAAATATATACACAATAAAAGTAGTTTCATATCAAAATAACACTTTAAATGCAATTAAGCTCTACTATATTATATCATCTTTAGAGCCTTATTGGATATTAATTATCGCTAAAATCAAACCTACACCATTTTATCGTTTTCGAATCTGAGGACAGTTTTCAATTTTCAGCTATCCGTAATTTTTCAATATGAGTACTTTATCCCACTAATGAACAAAAAACAGGAAATTGTAATGAAATCAACCTAACTATACATGACAAGAGCAATAACATCTTAATCAATAACAAAGCAACCTAGTTTTCTTCAAAGCTGATTAAACACATACTCTAATTATATACAAATGGACCAGAAACAGATATGCACATTAATAATATTGCACATGATTACTGTACTCTAAGTACATATGGTTGGGTGGGGCTGAAAGGGTGGATCTAGTAAAGAAGAGTAACCCCAGGGAGCTGTAGGATTATTTATATTTACAAACCAAGTTACCTAACCTAACCCAACAATTAACAGGGTTATTCAACATTACAAGGAGTTCTGAGGGGTTACAAACTTTTACAAGATCCGGTAATTGAATGTATATACCTAACTTTGCTCATGGGAAAGAGCACCATACCTGTAACTCCTCGTCTCCTGCTCAGTTTCATTTACGGGTCTACAGCAATATATATGAGCAGTGACCTTAAATTAAACCACTCAATTTCTATAACTATGGTAGAGTGGAGAGATTATGCACGGCCCTAATGGTACGAATTAACCTATCAATAATATATATATATATATATATATATATATATATATATATATATATATATATATATATATATATATATATATATATATATATATATACTGTACAGTGGCTCCATTCCCCTTTGTAAGGGGGGTGACCGAGACACACGCATTCACCACAATCCAAGACAAACCTCACTGACTCCTCTTGGCTCCTCGGGGATAAGGAGTTGCCACATTTCCCCCTACCATCCTGCTTGGGTCACCAAGAGTGTGAGCAGGCAAGACTATTTTGACGTCAGACCCTCAGCCACAGATGGTTTACCCCCACTGCTTCATTACATGGCAATCCCTCCTCACACCAGTTCATAACAGTGTATTGTGCCACAGGTGCGAGAAATCCCTTTAGCCCGCGTCAGTAGAAAATGAGTTCTACTGAATCCTAAACTTGACCAACTCAAAAATCAGTTGCTCTAACTTCTCTCACTTAATTACGGTAAAGTATAGACATAATGGGAGAGATCACTGTTATGAATTTTCCAAGAATATAACATAATTGTTAAATATTAGGGTTCAGTCGAAGCCTGAAACTCACTTTCGCCTAAAATCAGCTGCTCTGCGACGGCCATAGGAGGACGACTTGGACTTATCATCTTCGCAGTCACTGTCAGATAAATTGAAGTCAATCGGCAAAGCTATCCCGAGTCTTTCCTTCCAACCGTCATCATCATCACCATCTTTAGACATGATTCAATCACTATTTCAAGTCACATAATCCATTTATCACAGATTGCGTGTCAAAATAGACACTGCACCATTTTATCACAAGATTACGACCGAAACAGCTCATACGAGCTTAGAAAGGCTGAACTTGAAATCCTTGCATTTATGCTGAACTCTGAACTGGGTAACTGTTTAAGCAACAAATATCTCAAAATGAAGCTATTATTTCATTTTTAAGGTATTTAACATTAATATTATTAACATTTCACTCTAATTGCGCCAATTCTGAGTTATCAATACTCTAACTGTAAGGCTGAAAGAGAAGAAATATTGCTGTAAATCCAGGGCAAAAGATAATGATATATGTATCAATTATTGTTTTGCTATATAAACAGATATATATAGGAATGTAAATTCTTACTATACGCTTAAAAAGAATTGTTTCAAAAGTTGTGGTGTATAAATTAGAGGAACCTATCAACATAATTCATTCTTAAGTTTGTGTTTAGCATAAATTCGATATTTTTAGTAAAGTATCAACATTATTCTCTTTAGACGATGGTAAACAAACAAATGAGCAATGTTAACATGACCTCGGTCCTTGCCAACTTAATACGTTCTCCCATCTTTACTACGACATTCCTGTTCTGGGTTAATTAACCTTAAAATTTACTAATGCTTTCTAAAATGTTCTTTTGATTAGATTCTCAGATGAATCAATCAGACAAACTGATACGTTTTCCTGTTGTTACTACGACATTGCTCTTAGGAGTTCATTAGCCATATGAAATTTTAATATTTTCAAAAATTTCTCTATAAATCAAATTCTCATCTAATTCTTTATTAAATGAAGCAAAATTATATCTGTTAAGAAGAAGCAATAAAGCTGGGGAAAAGAAAGAAAAAAAAGACGAAAAAAATAAGCTGTCGTATGTTGACATAGCCTTGGTGACTGGCTTTAAATTGCAACACAATAGCCAGAATACTCTTATATTACATCATCATATAATCCATAGTTATGAATTATACATTATAACAAAAATAATATTTATGGCAAATATTTAGTAATATTGTTAGGCAATGCTACGTTTCTAGAAGGAAAATTATGAAATATTCCTTTTTTTTTTTTATGAAACCTGCTAGACTTTCACTCAAACAAAAAACTTGTCCAACAGCATGCTCTAGTTTGGTAGAGCCGGACCTCACGTATAGTTAGGTCAAGAAAGATTCAATAATGGTCAGGCTTGTGTGTGTGTGTGTGTGTGTGTGTGTGTGTGTGTGTGTGAGAGAGAGAGAGAGAGAGAGAGAGAGAGAGAGAGAGAGAGAGAGAGAGAGAGAGAGAGAGAGAGAGAGAGAGAGAGAGAGAGAGAGAGAGAGAGAGAGAGAGAGAGAGAGAGAGAGATAACAATGATAATGTTAATGCAAACCTAACTAATGCTAACATAACTAAATATTGTAACAAGATCACTCCCCCATTTCCTAATTTTGGAGATCCACTCCTAGATTCTTCGCATTATGTACAATTACACATTGCTTCTCCACTTGTGGGTATAAGGTCAGTTTTCTTCAGGCAACCCTCAGAAAGCTTTATAATAATAATAATAATAATAATAATAATAATAATAATAATAATAATAATAATAATAATAATAATAATAGTAATAATAATAATAATAATAATAATAATAATAATAATAATAATAATACATACATACATACATACATATACCGTGGCTGTTTCCCCTTTAAAAGTGGGGGTAGCCGACATAAAAAAAGAAACAGTTTGGGGAGCAGTTATACTCCCCTCTACTCTCCCTCTTCTTTGATGCCTCACAGGAGGTTGGTACAAGGGGGGGGGATTCCTAGTCCCCCAGCCCCGCCCACTTTTAGTCGCCTTTTACGACACGCAGGGAATACGGTGAGGCTATTCTTTGATATTATGCCCGCCCCACAGGACACACCCTTAATTTAATATGGTTTCGGTTTTACGTCACAAACTCCCTTTTCTACTAAGGGCTAGGACGGTATCCTTCTTGCGAAGGACTTGTTTTGGCAGATGTAATCGTTACCCTGTGTGTATGCCCTTACTAACCTCAGTCCGTGACGGGGATTGAGGTTATATATATACACACAAATATATATATATATATATATATATATATATATATATATATATATATATATATATATATATATACATATATACATATATATATATATATATATATATATATATATATATATATATATATATATATATATATATATATATATATATATATATATATATATATATATATATATATATATATATATATATATATATATATATATATATATATATATATATATATATATAATAATAATAATAATAATAACAATAATAATAATAATAATAATAATAATAATAATAATAATAATAATAATAATAATAATAATAATAATAATAATAATAATAATAATAACAATAATAATTTAACTATTTGCTTGCTCGGTGGATTTAAAATAATAATGTCTACCCTAAATATGTTTTCATTAGCATTAATTTTTTTTCATAGAAAATGTAAACTGTGCGATATCAGTAACGAATATTAATATCATCCGTGACTAAACTTAATATATATGAGTAATTCATCTTTGAATAAGAATGAATAAGACAAAATAAATAATAAAAAAATAATTATGGAGATTATATGAAATGAAAGGAAGTCACGAATATATAGATAATTAATGTGATTTTAATGTGCCTGACTGTTATAATATTTTCCCTTAATATAAAAAGAATATGAATTAAGAAAGGAATAAATGAAGAAACAGACAAACAAAAATTAAGATTAAATATACAAAATTATATATAAGTATTGTAATATCAATAGTCTTCAATGTTAATATATATTTTTTTCATTTGATGTACAAAATCTAAATTACCGATTGCTAAACATGAAAAAAAATATTAAACAGCATAGTATATAAATGTGTAAAGAAAAGAAACTCAAAAAAGAACCATGAAAAAGTTACTCAATTGACAGAAAAAGACGTCTGCTAATTAAGTCACGTGCGTCATGCGTTGATTGTTATTGTTTTGTGATTAAGAACATAAGAACATAAGAATAGAGGACACTGCAACATGCCTACTGGCACACACGAGGCAGCTCCATTTTTGAATTGTATTTTCAGCATGTCTAACCTATTCTATTCTACTCTACTTATTTATTCTGTTTTTCTTTTTATGATTTTTCTAATAAGCACTAACCTACTCATACCCAACCTACCTCTGTCATATGTCTATCTAATCTACATTTGAAGGTGTCTAAGGTATTGGCGTTTACTATCATACTAGGAAGCTTGTTCCATGCATCAGCTACTCTATTACCAAACCAATTTTTACCAATTTCCCTTCTGAACCTAAATTTATCAAGCTTAAATCCATTATTACGAGTTCTGGTTTGATCATGAATTTTTAAAACTTTATTAATATCTCCCTTGTTAATCCCTTTAAACCATTTATACACTTCAATCATATCCCCCCTAACTCTTCGCCTCTCTAGAGAATGTAGATTGAGTTTTTTTAATCTGTCCTCATATGGTAGATTTCTGATATTGTGTATCATCTTGGTCATTCTTCGTTGCACTCTCTCCAAGGATTCAATTTCCATTCTATAATAGGGTGACCAGATTGTGATGGTATTCGGTGATTGTTGACTTTTGTGTTGCGTATATGTTTATGAAATCTATTATTGGTATCGAAATCGTCGAGAAATATTGTTAGAGCCCACAGCTGCTAATTACTGTGACCTGGTAATGTCATTTGTGTTTTGTAAAGCATGGCTAACATGTCAAAACTTGTGTATCGGGAAATGGCCCTTGAGATAATTGCTCCTAAGATTGCCCTAGGACAGTAACCCCTGACTCTTAATGCAAAAGCCGATAATTACCCCATAATTATATTACAGTGAAATATGTTAGGGGAAAGTTAGGTTTGGTTTGGTTAGATTAGGTTATGTTTGGTTTTGACAATTGGCTTAGAGGGCAGTTGTTTTATGGAGCAGTTGGCCTAGGGGGTAATTGCCCCAAGGGTCATATGGGTTAAACTTCGTTTTATGCACCCCATAAATTTTTGGAGTAAACTATTTTTCATTCTGATAGATATTAATGTGTTTTTTAATGAATCTGATTTTTTTTTCTCGGTAATCACAATTTTTTTTGTTAGGACCGACAGTGAGTACTTAAATAATCAAATCTAACTAACCTAACCTTACTCAAATTTGGTGCTTCACATACCTCAGTAGAATGAATTAGGGTGTTAATACAGCAGCGTGGCACATTTCAAGAAGTGGTGGTAATAATGATTTCTCAGGCAGGCTCTGGAAGGGGTGCAAAAAAGGAATTTTAAATGGCCATCATCTCATCTTTGTCAAAACTATTTCTAATTTTTAATGTTATTGTATTCATACTCTTGTAGTACGCATACACACATATGTACAGAAATAATATCATGATTTATTAGAGGCCAAAGCTTGAATATGCAGCACTTATCTCGAATCTACCCATGAAAAAACTGGGAACTAACTAGATAAGAGATATTGCTGTATGTCATTTATGTGACACTGTTCATTTCCATTCGAATGGGGGTGGACACATGTAGGTTGGAAGTGAGACTAAAGCCTGAATACCCTCCCTAACGCCTCACTGTGGGCTTGATTAAGGGTCTGCCACTTCCTGAGTCAAGCGCTCAAGGTAATTTAACAGTTTAATATCGCACACTATTCCTAGCCAACATAGATGGTTAGGTTAGGTTATGAATGGAATACTAACGTGACAATTCTTAACCTAACCATTCATAACCTAACCTAATCATTCTTAACCTAACCTAACCTAACTATGTTGGCTAGGAATAGTGTGCAATATTAAACTGTTAAGTTACTGCACTCAAACCACTGTGATACTGCACTCCTCAACTCAGCCTAACCTAATATGATAAAATCATATGACATTTTCCTAAGTTTAGGGTGTAAAGATAACCATACTAAATTTTGGATCAGTTTCAGAATAGGCACCTGATGTACTTCCATCTCATATGAAGCACTTTTTTTGAACCTCCCTCCTAAATTAATTACCTTTTAGGCACCTTGAAATGAACAGAGTTGTAGAAACCTGTGAATAAGAAAACATTTTGTTCAGGAAATGTTGCATACAAAATTTATTGCTTAGTATGATTAGGGTAGGTTACGTTGCCTAACCTTATGTAACGTGTGCCTTAATCTCACATTGAGCTCTGCCTTTTGCCTCAGTTTGATTGTGGCGTTAAGAAAAGCATCCATCCTTAATTCCCTAGCTCTGACATGTTTGTGTTTGCCCGCATTCAGATGTGGACATTATGACATAAACATTGATTAAGTTGGATTAGCTCTTGGTGGCTTTGGTTAGACTAAACTAGGAGAGATTAGCTAAGTGGTTAAGTTAGGTAAATTTGGAATTGTTGTAAATTATTTAAAGATTTTTACATGCTTTTTGAATTTTAAAATGATTGAAAATATGACAAGAAAATAATTTTCTTGTTTTACATAATTTCCTATGTCCTGGAGAATTAAGTGTGTGTATTTTTTTTATTTCCTGCAAACTGCTTAAATCATGAAGTCTGCGCCCACCCCCATTCAAACGGGGACTAATTGTGACTCATAAGAAGGTGCAATTATAGTTACATCCAAGAACCTAATTGGATTTACAGAGTGCCAAACTGGAAGGTTTGGGATATGTTACTGGTTTACAAAGTGAACTTTACTAACGAAAAGTATATTTGCTGTTTCAGAACCTCACTAAGAGTTGAGAGACTGAAAATAAGTTTCAAGTCTTTGGACATGTTTGACAGAAGATCTTTATCCACTTACCCAGTCGATGATCCTAGCAGAGTGACAGTGGGGAGAAAATTGTGTCAGCTCTTTAACCCCAAGGAGGTAAGAGGAGTGAATGAGGTATACAGTATTAGCTTCTGGTGAAAATATGTGATTTGAATCGGCCACACCCCTTACAAAGGGGATCGTTTGGTCATTATATGTGTATGTATGCATCAAGTCATATTGGAATTTTGGGTATACTTTACTGTATTACCCAGATTTTGGTTTGTGCTTAAGTTGGGTTACTTTTACTTTTGGTTTTTACCGGTAGATTTTTCATGTTGAAATGGTGATGATTGAGATGATGATTATTATCATTAATATTATTATTATTAGTTTTGCAAAATGATAACCAGTCTTATCTGAATATTTTCCTACTTCTTTGAAAAAGAAATAATGAAAGTCTTGTGCATTTTCCAGTCCACTATAGAAGGATATAACCATTTATATGTAAAATGCTTTCTCAATCCTAAAGGAAGGATACAATATAACCTAAATCATGTGAAAGTTTTCGTAATCCTTGTAAATGGATGTAACCAATTTCCTCAGAAGATTTCTCCTAGTTTTTATAGGAGGATATAACCAGATTTTTCAGAAGATTTCTCCTTGTTTTTTTTAGGAGGATATATTCAAATTCCTTAGAAGATATATCTATATTCTTATAGGAGGATGTAACCAAATTCCACAGAATATTTTTCCACTTCTTTAAGGAAGATATAACTAAATTCCTTTGAATTGCTTTTTAGGTTATATAATAACCAAAATCCTGAGAATACATTTCCTTGTTTTTATAGGAGGATATAATCAAGCTAGATATTTTTTCCTAGTTCTTATAGGGATTTTTCCTAGTTCTTATTGTGGGATATTACAAAATTCCTCAGAATTTTTTTGCTAATACAGTACTTATCGGAGGATACAACCAAATTACGCAGAGGCTATTTCTTAATTCTTACGGGGGGGGGGGATATAACCAAGTTCTCAGAAGATTTTTTCCTAGCTCATATAGAAGGACGTAACCAAATTTCTCAGAAGATTTTTTCTTTTTCTTCTTGGAGACTATAACGAATTCCTCAGGAGATTTTTCCTAGTTCCTATAGGAGGATACAACTAGATTCCTCAGAAAATTTTTCCTAATCCTTGTAGGAATATGTGACCAATTTCCTTAGAGGATTTTTCTTATTCCTTATGGCAGGATTTTGCTTCTATTAGGAGGATAAAACCAAATTTCTCAGAAGATTTTTCCTTATCCTCATAAGATGATGATACCTAATTTCTCAGAGGATTTTTCCTAGTTCATACAGGAGGATTTAACTTATTTTCTCAGAAGATTTTTCCTAAGTCTTGTAGAAGGATACTGTACTGTATAACCAAAATTCTCTGAAAGATTTCTTAATCCTTATAGGAGGATATAACCAAATTTCTGGGATTTTTTTTAATGCCACAGAACAGCTATTTGAAAGGGTAAGAATGATTAGGTTTTACAGTTTTGTCTGTTGGGTTTCTATTTTATTATTGTCATCTTAGGAAAACAATTGTTCAGTATTCCTGAAATGAAATGTACTGTTATGTAAAACTTTTTTTTATGGTTTCTCTCATGCCATTGGCAGTTTTGGAAGCCATTTTTGATATTATAATAAGACAAATACGGTGTGCCCACATTATACAGTGTTTTAGATTGTGTGGTTTTGAATGTATGTTTGTGTGCTTTTTTATGCGATGTTATTAATCCCTGTTGTTGGTGAGGGAGGACATCAGGATGTGTAATGCAGTGGAG